>JAUKPT010003091.1:0-12442 GCA_032273505.1 Nanomia bijuga
TTCAGAAGTTTGGGCTCTAGTTTGACCCAGGTTTAGATCATATGGTTTTCATAAAATCTTTTCCCGTGTCTCTAGGCACTTTTCTTGTCAGAACAACTAGAATAGACATCTCAGCATATGCGCTATATCAAGTGCAAAGGCCTTGAAAGGGGTAAAATAATGCGGTAAAATAATTTATTCTATATATTTCATAGACTAAAAATACTATTGAATAAATACTTCGAATTAAAACCTATTTTACAGACTATAAAGAGAAACAGTAAGTCAGTCGTTAAACGTTTTTATAAGTATAACGAGTCATGAATCAAATGGCTTGCAATTTTGCCAGCTCATTAGCCTTATAATTATCGACATTTCTACAAAAAAAAAGAATTAATTTGGATGTCATTTGAATCTATTTCGACGTTTTAAAGTTTTACTGGGGTGGGGCGAAATTTCTCCAATTTTTATTTTCTGATATTGAGATTTATATGGTGTTCTCAAATTGTATGTATGAAGAACTATGCCAAATCTTAAGGATATATCTTTGGTAGTATCTTTGTTCTCGAAATCTGACGGCAACATATCAGGCCCGGTGAATATTTCTGATTTTTTGACTTGTCCGATTGTTTTGCCCGCTGATTATTTTTGATTTTTTTTACCTGGCTGGTGGATAATTCTGAATTGTCGACCTGTCCGGTGAATAATCCTGATTTTTGTACCTGCCCGACTGGTTTGCAGATTTCCATCGGGCAACTAATATAGGACGTAAAAGATATAAGGAAGGCAAAATTACTTGCAGAAAGCAAGTGACTAACAGGCAAGGCAAAACAAAATGTCACGAGGGAGGCGGGACGCAGGCTACAAGCTGTGTCGCCTTTCCAGCAGTCAAATCAATTGATATTGCACTTTTTAATATCGCAACTTTCCGAGAAGAAATCGTCTTGCAAAACCCAACATACCTGCTCTTAAGTTGATACAACACTGTCATCAATCGTTTTTACTGTTGTGGTGATGAGACAACAAAAAATGAAAAAACGACCAACTTAAACAAAATGTATTGTTATCATTATGACCATTTTCTGGAAAATCTCCTTCCCTCCTCACTTAAGACTGATAGCAATTCAAGCTCGAAACTGCAATATCTCGCATATGCCAGGTATTGAAAGTATTTTCGCATTTCTCTCCCTTCCCTCAAGTCATGAAAGTTGCTTGATTACCATCCAATCAAAGAGATAACAGATACTGATGCAGTACTGATACTAATGAAAAAATGAAAATTGAAGTAATGTTGATTATTCTTTGACGCATCTCGCGTAAGGGAATTAAATTATATGTCATTTTGAACTGACCTTTAAAATAAATTATGTCATCTAGATAAACAATTTGATAAGTTAAGATAAAAAGCTCAATTTTTCCGAGTATAACGTTTTTTGTTAAGTAGCTTTCACTATATCAATACACTAGCGATAGCAACGTTGTTAACCAAAACAACACGCCAACTTCAACCATTTTATCATATAAATTAGAATGTATCTGTTTGAGTGATACTTACTTTATTTATCGATGAACCAAAATATCTTCATCCACGCATTGGTGTGTCATTCGTCGGATGGAATTGCTAATAGATAATTTTGAAATTACTCTACGTAATAACTTCAATGTAATGCATTCATAACTCAACTTACTTTCAACCCAGAGCAACCACATTTACATTCTGTTAGTATATCAAGGTTCATCGGCCGCCACTGACAATTCGGGTTTACCGAATTAATATTATTGTCACTTATACAATGGTATAAAAGTACATTTATAACTTTCCAGTCTGATTCAATACATTTCATTCCTGCTGGAAATGAACAGGTTTTTTTCCTTGAACATGTCCCCACTTTAATATATCTAGGAAACATTTGTTCGCCAATATCAACCCATCTATAACGCACTGGACATCGAGACAAGTTCCACAACCAACGTTGAAATTTCTGTGTTACTTTCTTACCAAGTTCTTTCCTTTTGCCATTTTCCTTTCTAAGGTAAAATTTCATCTTTGTTAAGTTGAAACTCATTCGCGGGGAACTTCTCAAAGAATTTCCTACTATGGAATTGTTTCCTGGAGTTCTTGCTTTTAATGGATTTTCTATTGATGTAAAATATGAATTAAAACTGCTTCCTAGCAAGCGCTTTAGATCACCAACATTCTTATCTCGCTCTTTGGGTGTATCCAATTTTTTTACCATAATGAGCAATATATTTATATCTGTTTTTCTTGGTATTTCCTTCAACTTCGACAATGCAGTAATGGCATATGAAGTTTGCACATTGAGTGAAATCAAGACAAATAGATAATTTGTAAAACTATTTCTCGTTTTCATATTGATATCTAAAGAAATTATAAAATAATTAAATGAGCATACATCATTTTAAATAAAATAATTGGATATCATATTGGCAAAATCTAAGACATGACGAAGATATGTTCATTGTATAGATATGTATGATATGTTCATTATATAGGTCAGATCACATCAGCCAATAAAAAAAGACCTATAGGGTGTTTCTACTTTAACAATTATTCAGGGTTTCTATAAATTATATCTTTTTTCATTTACTAAGAATGATACACATAGACGTCCATGATAAGCTTCCATCTATCACTTACGTGTTTTTTACTTTAAAAGAAACAAAAACACAAACTAGCTTCAGTATAAGTTTTCATGATTCAATCATGACAGTTCCTGTATGAATATCATGCTATATATTCGAGTAGTGTGGAACGAGCGCATCTGGACCACTTTTCTGCGGAGGAGAAAACTGGCAACCTCCCCGAGGCCATCCGAAACCCGAGAATTTTACCGAGAATATTCGTAATAAATCGCGAACCTTAGCGAGCTCATTTTTAACGATGATGTCACAACGCGACCGACAGTCAGACTGCCCCGCCCCCTCAAAGTGACCCCCACCCTTGAAAATTGAAAGTTGTTAGATAAACCTGAAATGTGGTACATAAAACCGATACGGGGAATCCAAAAACGACGGTCCCAAGATTTAAAAACAATGGAAAAAGGGCAAAAATCCCCCCAAAACTAGGTCCCAACCCCCAAAAATAAAAAAATGATTTCAATAAAATTGGCATATGTATTAAATCGAGGCCGTAGAAGTCGAAGTCTTAAAATCTAAAAACAATGGGAATCACACTCAACACCCCACCCCTCAAAATCAAAGGTTGTCAGATTAAAATGGGAAATGGCCGCCAAAACAATATAAAGCACACAATAAGTACATTTAATATTCTTTTCTACAATGATATATTTACAGGTACTTTTTACAAGAGTGACGAATATTACGACTTGATACATTCTTTCTGTCTCTTATTCAATGTCTCTTTTACAATAGTTCCATTATCTATTAAGCTGGTTAATTCACGTCCAATATTTCTTTGACAGCAGGCAGGTTCCCCTTGTCGAATCTTTGCATCGGCTTTCTCAACTCTACGTTTCAACATGTATTGTAGATGCAGTGATCAATATAACCTTCGAATACTTCGATCGATCATCACTAATCGACGTCAAGATGGCTAACTTTTCCCACAAAAAAACATCACCATCAGGACATTCTCCTTCTTCATCAGGTTCTACATATTGAACAGTATCGTCGTCTGATTCATCACTTAGGTGTCTTTCCATGTTGACTCTACGAGATTTGGAGCATGAATGAACTAGTTGATTATTTTTTAAGTCTTATATAGATAAAAGAGATATGTAGGTCCAAAGGTCAAAAGAGTGTTGTAAGTTTGTAAGTCTATTGTAAGTCTAACTGTCAGTCCGTCAGTTATTTGTAAGTCGCTTGTAAGTCTAACTGTAAGTCTGTTGTAAGTCACTTGTAAGTCTAACTGTAAGTCCGTCAGTCGTTTGTTAGTCGTTTGTAAGTCTAACTGTAAGCCCGCCAGTCGTTTGTAAGTCTATTGTAAATCGTTTGTAAGTCTAATTGTAAGTCCGTCAGTTGTTTGTAAGTCTCTTGTAAGTCTAACTTTAAGTCTGTTGTAAGTCTGTTGTAAGTCACACCTCGCTATAAATGGATTGAATGACAATATTTGTCTTTATTTTTCTTTGATCACTGAAGAGGTAAGATATCAAGAAAATGAATCAATGCAAAATGTTTAAAATCTTATCAGCATAGACAATCCTTGTGGAAGCATAAACAGAAATGCTGTCAGTCCAAGGTGGTAAATGATGGACAAATTACCAGCAAGCATAATCAAGTGCGGTTGCCTGCTAAAAAAGCTGTAAATTCAGATGATCAAATTGGTAATCACTCATTGAATACTGACACACCATCACAATACATTGATAGCAGTGATGAGTCAAGTATGAATGAAGTGGATGAGGATGGAATTAGCAGTTACTCTTTGAAAAAATCTACCATTGATGCACCACCGCAAGACAATGATTATTTAAGTATGGAAGAAGAAGACGAGGACGAAATTAGCAGTTACTCACTAAGCGAACCAGTTATTTAATTATTGAGACAGACTATTAGAGAAAATGGAAACATGTTTATATTTTTCAAGCAAGATCAAAAGAATTTAGTTCATATTTTCAACGATCATTGTGCTGGTGATGGTATATCGTTTAATATCGTGTTATAAAGTTTAGCAGGAAGGTAAATACAACTTTGTAACAATAAATTTGACAAGACCCATTGACTTTGGAAAATAAAGGAAGAATTTAGATTACTTTTGGTTAAATTCCTTACCCGCTAAAAATGATCTTCATTTGTCTTCTAACTATTGAAGAGGCTGGAAATGGACCACCGCCAAAATTTCAAAGAAATTAATGTGTGGTGAGTACATGAACAGTTATTCCAGCCGAAGTTATGCATTGAAACATCACAGATGTAAGAACAGACCTGCTAATAGTCGACGAATTAAGGATTCACTGCATCTACAATACATGTTGAAACGTAGGATTGAGAAAGAGGAACCTGGGTACTGTCAAAGAAATATTGGACGTGAATTAGCCAGCTTAATAGATAATGAAACTATTGTAAAAGAGACATTAAATAAGAGACAAAAAGAATGTGTAGAGTTGTACCATTCATCAATTTTGTAAATGTATCATTGCGTGCTTTCTATTGTTTTTGGGGCCATTTCCCATTGTATTCTGACAACCTTTTTTAGGTTTGGGGTATTGAGTGTAGTTCCCATTGTTTTTATCATTTTTGAATTCTACGGTCTCGATATGCCAATTTTTATTGAAATCTGATCTTGTTTGACAGGTGGTCATTCCCATGAATAATTAATGAGATATGCGTCAATTAGACTAAAATAGATATCATATTCGAATTCCTCGTCCCTTTATTAGTATGTACTGATCTTCGGCTTAATCCGACAACTTTTATTTTTGGGGGCTAGGACCTAGTTTTGGAGATTTTTACCCTTTTCACATTGTTTTCAAATTTTGGGACCGTCATTTTTAGATTCCCCGTATCGGTTTTAGTATCCGTAGCACATTTCAGATTAATCTGACAGCTTTCAGTTTTCAGGGGTGTGGGTCACTTTGATGGGGTGGGTCAGTCTGTATGTCAGTCGGTTGATGACCTCATTTTCGGATGACCTCGATAAAGTTGGCGAGTTTGGCTCCACAAAAAAAGTGACGCAGATCAAGCCTTTCCACACTACTATACCTTTTACATACATTCACAACATTCATGACATATACCTTAAGAACCTCTCAAAAAGACCACTTTTAGAGTATCATTTCCATGTTTCATAATTGATGGATGCAAAAGTTGTTTTTACCGTTGCGTCTACTTTGATGAGCAGGTCTGATGAAAACTAGTGATGATGTTGGGACAAAACTGACTAAACGAGAAAAACGAAATGAATGAGATGAATTTTAGCATCAGGAAAATTGAGAAAATTGAACTCAGGACGTTTGAGGAAGCGTTATAGTTTTTGGATCTTACAGTCTTATGCAAAAAGAAAAAAGAGAAGTAACATCAAAGCTAAATCACTACTTCTAAAGACCCCAACCTTCTCCCCTAAATATTTACATCAAAAATAAAATATAATTCATATAATTCATATAAATTTAGTCTTCATTTATTTTCTCGATATAAACACGCAGAGAGCTTTAATCAGATTGTTCTATCGTGAGCTTTAATAGTACTTTACTTTTATTTGAGCAATATTTACAGATATTGGTGACATGCTGTATTTAATGACAAGTGAAAATAACAGTGAAGAATAATGATAAAATTGAAATGTGAAAAAAAATAATTAATGAATGGTCAGAATAGAGATATACTCTGATACAAAAAAAACTTGCTTTATATCTTTAGTTTCTATAGTTGTTCCAAAGCGATGTTTTTCTACGACACCATGATAAAAATTTTATTATCTAGAGAGAAGAATTTATAGTCAAAATGATTATTGCCCAAATAACAGTCTTAAATATCGGAATAAAGTTAATTAAAAATAGATACCGGTATGGCCAGCTTAAAAAAGACCCAATATGTCACCGACAAGAATCTCATATCTCAAGATCCTTCAATTTGTAGAACCCCTAACTTATATATATATACAGGTAATAGATATATCTTGTCGGATAGCATCATAATACATCACTCGACAATTATGCTATTTTACATCGTCCATACCTAAATGATGGATTAATTGTTAAATTGATAAATCAGACTAATCTAAAATCTTCACTCAGCCCCTTAGTACCTTAGTTTTAAAAAAGATGAGTTGAAATTGTCTTCTTTTTTATATAACGGAAGAACGAACAATGATAGAGACTTGCTATTTTGTAATAAGATTCATTTTATGACGATTTATACATCCTGAGAAGATTATCCACAAAAAATCATTTTTCTGCATGTTTTAACCTTCTAAAGAAATATATTTAGAGTCGTTTTCTCCCAAAATTTTTGATCAATTTCTTTCTTATTAACTTAAATAATACGAAACATAATACGAAACATAATACGACAAAATGTTGTTGGTAAAGAAATGTGGTGGTGACGTCACAATTATGTGCATACTCCCCTCTCACCCCCTCTCTATGTTACTATTAGTCACAATTTTTGGTGAACCCCCTCCTGCCCAAGTGACATCCTTTTTGAATGACCCCTAACTGAAATATCATATTTTGGAAAAGGATATTGATTATTAGAGTGAAAGTAAGAAGCGTAATGTTATTTATTATAAATTTCCAATAATATTTGATATTTCTAAAAAATAAAATGACTTTATTGTATATTTCCGATTCACTGAATAAATAATAGAAGATATGTATCTATCAATATGTCCTCTACTTTTTTCCGTTACCGAATAACTAAGATAGCGTCATAATGAGCTGAAAATATCACAACGAAAATGGAAAGATGATTATTTAGACTTAATTGAGAAAATTGGTCCCACGCGATTCAGAATTGTTACTGAAAAATGAATCCTTTGTGACAAACTTGATAACAAAATTAGATAAACACAATAATACTAATAACATCTAGTTTACAACATATTGAGAAATAATAAATTTAGTTTCAATAACGTGATATGAAAACAAAACTGTGAACGCCAGATTTTTCTCATTTTCAGGGTTGACAATACCTTTCTCGTCATGCCAACTAAATTGACAGAAGTACCTACTAAATCGATACAATGAATATCTTATATTTGGCTCTTTGGCTAAATTATCAAAGCAACGGTGTTTTTTCTGTTCTGTTCTACTCCACCCCACTTCTAAAAAGATCTTATTCCTTCCTTGCTTTTTTATAGTTATGGTAGTGTGGAGAGGGGATTCCTTCATCTTTGTAAATCGGATGAAACAGTGAGCAATATTGTTAATTTCCTTGATTATTTTTTACAACTGCTTCAAAATGAACATTTTTCTTGCTTATTTTTTTTCTATTGGCCAGAATATACAACATTATCTGGCACCTCCCATTTAAAATGGATACCAGATATAAATCGATATTTTGTCTCGCCAATGAAATATTCAACTCGCCTTCGGCTCGTCGAATATTTATTGTCTTTCCTAAATAAAACTAATATCGGTAGTTTTACTTACAGATAATTGTTCATATGAGAAATGATATACTTGTACAAATATACTTGTACATTGCATGACACAATTATCGAACAAATATCTTAAATTTTGTACAAAATGATTTCTGTCTTCAACTTTTAACTAAAACTTGCAGAAAATGAGTAAATATTTAGGCGAGTTAGAATATTTTCTACTGATCTTTACAATTATAATTACAACTTTTATTATAAAAACCATTTTGATTCCTTTTTTTCTATTATCGACTTAAATCTTCTACTCACAATTATGGAAAATCAATTTGCGAACAGTAAATCTTCATGTTGGACACTTATTTGAATTTAAACATTAAAAATCCACAACTTTGTACAAGATTTGCGAGTTATCATATTGACATATGGTACAACTTGTTCCCAAGTCTTTTCAGTCCCGTTTATTTTCATGTCTTCAATATACAACAACCAAAATACACAACATTATACAAGTTTTCTTTCGAGTAAATCGAAAACAAAGCAAAACAAACTTACACTTAACACACCAGTTAACCCATGAAATTACCGAGATGGACTAAATCCCATACAGTTGCATCTACTGAGTAATCTAATACGCCAGCTGTGTAAAAGATTCTTCTTTTTACTCTTCTACAGTTCCATTATATAGATTTTTTCCTGCGAAGGAATTAATTTTTGCTGAATAATTTTGCGACTCAATATTTTTCGAATTGAAAATAACGTTCCAACTTCAAACAAACTCTTCGTTTTCTCTCACCTTACATCGCCTACCATTAACTCAATATGAAACATTTTCGAATCACTACACCACCTAAAATCTTCCTTGTTGTTCTCTCCAACGCACCAAAAATATTTTTGAAAATTTGATAAATCTCTTCAAATAAAAAAAGTAAAATATCATTCAATTAATTGAAGGACGCTACATAACATGAATCTCTTATCAAGAGTTACATACGTACAAAAGGAAGGCCTATGTACAATCATATGCTTTCTCTGTTCTCCATTTATTGAAAAAGATAAATTGCTTCTTTACTTACCATCTGAATATAAAAGAGCTCGCATGGTCATATATTATATTAAGTGGGACGTAAAGAAATCTAATAGTAGAGAGGTTCAAGGAAGGGTAGTTATCAAAATCATATTCTTTTTCAAAAACAACTTTGCTCTCGATTGCGAATTTTGATTCACTTGTATACTATAGTCTATTTCAGCTCGGTTGGCGGCAGCTGATACAACAGTGTTAATATCTGTAAGTTCCCATGACGGTTATTCTTCGGGATTTTGGCAAATAAGAGACGTACGATTTTGGAAATGTCTTATTGAGAACAACTTTTTTATAATTAAAAAGATGCATGATGCGGGTACACGATGAGCAAAAGAGGTTTTCAAGATATTTATGTTTCTTCAGTTTCAAAGCAAAAAGTAAGGTACAGTATGAAGTGTTTTTTTTAGTTTAAGAACTAAAAACTACATTGATGGTTTTAATGTAAAGATACATGATCCTTTTTACCAACCAAATAGAACAATTGCGATAATTGTGGTACATTTTCTTACCTATGAGCAAATCTTTACGTCCAAATTTTTCGTCAATGCAAGATTCCTGCAAATTAATTTGGTCAATCCCAGAATCTTGGGATAAACATTAGAGAGGGAAAGATATTATAAAGTTTCTAACCTTCATGTCAATCCAGGGATGTCATCAAATGGTGATGGTCAACCACAGATTTTCAAAAATTTTAAATCATCATTCTGCCAACTCTATGTGTCTCTGTATGGTTTCCAAAACATGACGTAACAATCCTCTATGTTATGATAACAAAATTAACGAAGACATGTATATGAGCTCACAATTAATAATAGTTTCATTCTAAAGACAATGAGCGGAGGGAGAATGGCAACACAATACAACTCATCTAGCTATAATTTATGAAAGTCTAACATAAGTAACCAATAAAACGATACAAAATGTTATTTAGTTAGCTGTTATACCTTCCATGGTATCGAAAAACACCTCTTGCTTCTTTGTCGAGGAAACATGAACTTGGAAAACTATGATTTATTGTGATTGACGCGAAAATGGCGACACTAAAATCCAACAATAAACAACGAGAGATTTCTGCTTTTGATTTGCTTTTTATTTTTCATCATTCACCAAGATGCTACCAGAGCATCCATAGCTATTCACCTTTTAAAATAAAAATGAACATACAGGACTTAACCTACTGTAACTGAAAATCGCTGAAATGATGGTAAGAAATAAATGAAGAGTTGTATATCTTCTTAAACATTTATCATTTTCGTTTTGTAAAGTCTTTTTGTTAACTGAGCTTTCTGCCAAACCAGTTTTTTAACGTCACATTTTACTACCGACGATGCACGCTACTAGTCGTCGTTTCCTACATCCTGTTCATGTTTTCTAAACTTCTACCGGGCAATGGGCGCGCAGATTCTAATATTTTATAAGGACTTGACATGAACAAATGTTGAAGAAGATTTCACATAAATTGCGATCTCAAATACCTCAACAAGGTCAACATATATGATGGGGCATAAAGTTTCAAACTAGGAAATCTCTCTACCAAGCCCAGCAGTGGTGTTTTGAACGTGTTTCGAAACAAAAGATTGGTACAGACCAGTTTGTAACAAATATTGCAAATAACGAAAGGAAATCAGTCAATTAATCTCGCACATTCATTCTTCACTGTTGTTTGAGAGGTATAAATAATTTATTAATCTTCGTTTCATTTTTGTAAAACTAATGCTTAATTATTAACGGTCTAAACTACCTTGAGCATCAAACGTTTTGCGAGAAGAAATTTTCGCAAAACTTTTCTTTTTTTATTAGAAAGAGATTTATAAAAAAAGACAATGAACAAATCGCATATTTTATCTCGTGTACCTAGAACTGTAATAAAATCACATAGATATCCAAGAAGTCTTTACCTCTGAATCTTGCAACTTGTACATGTTTCAGACACAAGTTTTTTACCCAGAAGAAAACATAGAAATAATAGGCAGTACAGCTGTATTCCACGTTCAGAATTTTGGAAACACCGATTTACATAATATCTGCAAAAAATAAAAAAAGGAAAGAAAAAAAGAAATGAATGAACTCGATTTTAGTATCAGGAAAAATGATACAATTGGACTCAGGACGTATGAGTGAGCGTTATAGTTTCTCGACCTAATGCAAAAGGACGAAAGGGATACAAAATACTTCAGGCTAAACCACTACTTCCAAATACTCCAACCTAAATATTTGCATCAAAAATAAAATTTAATTTATATATATATAGTAATCTTGATTGCTCTGATAAATCCGATTCTAAAGCTGTTAATTGGGTCAACCCATGCAAGTACTTTTTAAATATACTAGGGGAACTAAAGCTTGGACTGTTCAGGTATTTTCAATGATTAATAGAACACGGCTGTTCCACATGCGGGGTTTGAAAATATTTGTTAGTAAAGAGGGAAATTGTAGCCACCCGACACCTGACCATGACGAAAGTTCCCCCAAGATCATGTTACTTCAAAAGATAATATAAAATCAGGTCCAATATCAATATTTTGTTATTAGGACGCCCAAATTTATTTTTTTTTGGATTGGGAGCCCAAACTGGTCCATAATAATTACATATGTCTATACTCATTTTCTGTAATGACCTTACTTTACAATATTCCCTATGTTTAAACATCACAAAAATAAAGTGTGGAATAATGATGAAAATTGACATGTGAAAGAAATGCTATATCAATAATGTAAAATGTTTTAATGGTTCTCTAAATTGATTGACAGATTCAATGAAAAGAAAACAGGAAAGAATTGATGAATGGTCAGACACTGTAAAACAAAATGAATGAAGAAACTTGCTTCATATCTTCATGACAATTTCCCTAAAAAGCACGTGTCATGCCAGTCTAAAAAGTGCATCGTAGAAATGAATAATTAATGAATCAACGTAAAACATTTGTTTTTCTACTTTTTTCTCTACGTATTTCTTGTAAAAATGGCAAATATTCGTTAACTTTTTCGACCATCGATGGAACTATGTTCCAAATGGACCCTTGAGAGTAGAGTTAATGATCGCAATATGCCGGTGGTCCCTAACAACCAAACTTAAATGATCTCACTACCCTAGCAACCATGACGTCATAACCACGTGACTTGTACCACTTGACTAGGGTGGAGTCCCTATAGGAACAATGGATCAAAAAATTTGAAAACAATGGGAAAATGGGCAAAAATCCCCCAAATGACCCCAGGCCCCAAAAAATTAAAATTGTCCAATCAAGCTAAAATTCGGTACAGGTACTAAAAGCAATACGGGGAATCCAAAAATAATGGTCTTAAAATCTGAAAACAATGGAAAAATGGGCTAATGACCCCCAAATTGTCCCCAGGCA
>JAUKPT010003092.1:0-12441 GCA_032273505.1 Nanomia bijuga
ACAATGACAGTGCATTCATGTTTAACTCCATGAGATTTAGTTTACAAATTTCCCGCATGTTGTTAATGTTTGTGTTATGAAAAATCAGTCGTTTTGCGCGGAAAAAATGATTTTTATGTCGAAAATCTTCGCACTAAATTTCACCAAATCCCATCAAAATCGCACCAAACTCGTCAAATCCGACTTTGCTGAGGAACAAAAATATGCGCGGTAAGTGGGCGCTTACTCGGGACCTCAGAGTAAATTCCCTACACCTCTTTAACAGACATATTCTGTTAAAAAATAAAAACTTTTTTGAGAATGCCTCTAAGTATTGAATTCAGTGTCGGATTCAAGACTTGCAGGTACTACACAAGAAAATATTTTGTCCAAAATCGCCCCCTCCCCCGGGAGTGGGGAGAAAATTCAACAAGATCATAGATACAGGGAAGAAATAAGTGATTTATACTGTTTTCTATTGTTTTCTATCCTTGGGGTACTAGGTTAGAATGAGAATGCCTCTACGTATTGAATCCAATGTCGAATTTAAGACTTGCGGGTACTACACAGGAAAATATTTTGCCCAAAAGCGTCCCCCCGGGGGTACTAGGTACAGGTACTAGGTTAAAAGGAGAGGATGGAGCTCATCGTGAATTCTACGAATGTTAGTTTATATGGGTATAGACTATCAAAATAAGATATTCTTGCGTGGAATGGAGGCGCGAAGCGTAAGTTTTAGCTTACTAAACCGACCTGTCCCTGATACATTTTGAAAGGAAAATGAATAGTAGAACATAAAATGGCATAAAAAGAGCCGCCGATAAATTTATTCCGTCATTATAAGAGACTTACCGATTTTCCCTCCATTGCGGTGATAAAATAATATCTGACCGTTCGCGTTACCACCGAGTTCCTATGAGGTCGGAGGTTTTGCTTGATCGGCTTCGAATTAACTTTACGTTAACTCTAGACCATACACTAGCCTTGGTTTTATGACTGGGGCCATGACTCCCAATACCGGTACTGTATTACCACCTGTCTTTGAAAAGACGAAGGTGTAGTACCACTTAATCAAGTCCAAGGTTCTTGATACGAAACCTCTAACCTTTTCAGCACATGTAGCAGTTGTGAAACTGTGGTCAATTTCACATTGCTTTTGACAGAGGGTTCTGAAATGCTATTTAATGAACCTTTCTCAAGGGTCCCCGTTGGATGATAAGTAAATCACGGCACCTGAGTGGGTTCGATCCTGGAACCTCCCGCACTCAAGGCACGCTCTGCCAACTAAGCACGATAAAGAATCTCAATTCATTGTACGTGTCGAAGTCAATTGGAAGAGCTGTAGTACCGATGCGATTTCAAAAAGTCAGTTTGAGGAAAATATGCTATATTTTGTTCAATTGTGTTTTTACTACAACTAAACGAAATTTCAAACTCCGTAAGTTACTAGAAAATTGTAGTGATGAATTTAAAGTACATGGAATACATCAAGAATTTCATTGAAAGTTAAAGTTAGTAGTCTTGTAAAAAGGGGAACTACAAAAGAAAATCGTCTCTTATTTTTGTAGCCCACATTAATGTCACCATCAATACGAACCAAACAAGGAAAAAAACGCATCAAAAATTATGGCTTGTCGAAGTTCTAAAAACGCAAATTTGTTTATGAAGCAGGTTGTCGCCCCAGATGACGTCACCTGGGTGAAATAAACGGTTTTTTAGAGATTTTTCATCATTGAGCTGTCATTGAGCATCAACTAGATTTTTATATTTGTTTGAGTGTATAACAGATGTAACTTCTCTTATGTAAAAATGAGCGAGGAATTCAAAAATATAGGTTTTTAAGTCTCATTAATAAGGCCGGGAAGAAAATAAGGATGGGAAAACTTAGGTATTTACTTCAAAATTTCACCGGGGATAAACTTCATTGTTTATATTTTTGCAGGGGTAGTAATATTTTGATAAGGAATTGTTTTTGTAAAAGAATTATGTGTAACTGGCCGAGGAAGTCCTCGGTGATGCATATTGCTTCCGAGGATTTCCTCGCTGTCTTTTTTTTTCCGAGGCGGTAGCTACCGAGGCGCTTAGTCGGGACGGCATGTTCATTTTTTATCTGTACATAAACGGTGCACGTGAGAATGCTTCAAACATGCCAAAGAAGTTTTTAGTAATAGTCAGAAGATGTTTGTAGTTTTTAGACACTTTTTGAGGGAATTAAATGGATTTAGAACCGAAAGTATTTAATTTCTAGGTGAAATGAAATAGATTAAAACTGATAGAATGTAAAAGTGCTATATCCACAAGAGTTGATATCTTAGAAAGATGTTTGACCACTCATTTTTCTTGAAAACTATTGTAAATTTTATTTTGAAAATAATTAGAGGATTGACAGTCGTTGGTTCATGGTTAATGGTTTCCAATTATAGAGCCATTATACAAGGTCTTTAAGTGATTGTCGAGGCAATGACTAGTGTTTCGTAAGCTACCAATTGACTAACTACCCAATTTCCCTCACATGGCATGGGTTGATCCGTCGGCATTGCCTGACGATAGTTAATGTGCCCTCGCTATGAGCTCGAGTCGAGTACATTTTATTGCATAATTTTTAATGACTACAAGAGATTGTATACCTTTTTATTGTGCAATATGATATATTTGCTGCACGCTTCGGAGTATGACATTAGATATGTCGCGCTTCTAAATCAATAATGTTGAACGAGGCCTAAAGCGTGCAGCAAATATATTGTCGTAGCTCCCCCAAACTAGTTCCTTACTATGCGGCTGTGAACGACCAAATGAAGCCCTTGTGTGCGTCTTATTTTTATACTGCTTTCCTTGTCATTAAAATTAATTAAGAAATAATTAACAATTCAAAATGTCCTTATGTCAATGCATTTTTTGTACCTAGAAACGTGTATTATATGTTTTTCTAGTACTTCTTTTGTAGTATTAGTAATTAACTAAAGTAATCATCGTGTAGAATGTAAAAATATATATATTTTGTTTGTTTTATGGCAGAGCTCTCAGTTCGCAAGCGAAATTTTACTTGTTAACCATGTGAGCGAAAAGTACAACTCGGCTACCGTGATATTCGTAGCTACGAAAAATACACATTCGTCTACCGTAAATTCGGGAAAATTGTAATAATCACATCCTTCGCGAGAACATAAATTTACGCTTCTCGAACTGAATTCAAGCTGAATATGTAAATTCAAGGAATTGAAATTAGACAAAAATTTAGAAAAAAAATTTAAAAAATGATTCGATGCTATAACAGAAAAAATTACGCATAGTGTACGAAAAGAGCTTCGAGCTTAAAAGCTCCCCGCATACTTAACCTCACTTCGTAAAACTTCTTTTTGGTATATCTCTTGATTGGGCCTATCAATTTTTATGAAATTTTCCATAATTATAGCCAAAGAAAAAAGATCAAGACTATGACATTTTTGCCGCCATTTTGAAAGATGTTGCAGCATAATTTTTTCTGGTTTTTGGTATGGATATTTAGCCCTCAATGTTGTGATCATTTTACAAAAAACGCCATTTTAAGAAAAGATTCGCTTTTCTTTTGTCTGAAATTGACTTAGCTATGTAAAGTAAAAAAGTACTCCTTTGAATACAAATGTTATCTGTAGTTTAAGTCAAGTTTTAATTTATGCAGTAAATGCAGTATCAATTAATACAAAGTTTTTTTATTTATATATTAATCTTCTATTGTTACGTCTTTTGTCAGTAGAAAATGGTTTTGGCAGCGTGTTTTAAAATATCGCTTTCAGATTTGCTCTTGGGAAGCTTATCTATTATCACTTTCATTTTCATCACTGATAAATTCAACAGACTTTTGTTTAAAAGGATAGATTTTTACGACGAGAGATGATGCAATTCAATTCTTAACATTCTAAGATTATCCTTTAACATGTTTACCCGGCCGCAATTTTTTTTTCCGTAACCAGCATAACTTATCCTGAATCAGCATAACCGATCCTGAATCAACATAACCGATTCTGTTTTTCACATTCGTTCTATCA
The DNA here is from genome assembly GCA_032273505.1 of Nanomia bijuga. Taxonomy (NCBI): domain Eukaryota; kingdom Metazoa; phylum Cnidaria; class Hydrozoa; order Siphonophorae; family Agalmatidae; genus Nanomia; species Nanomia bijuga. The sequence continues at coordinate 4,005 of JAUKPT010003092.1, forward strand.
TCTAAATCATATTTGAACTACTTTTTTAAGCATTAAAGCATTCAGGATCGGTTATGCTGGTTACGGAACATTTTTTTGCCTCCGGGACATGTATCAGAACATAACATTTACATTTTGTCAGTTCAAGTTACTGGTTGCTGACGCAGGAGAAATGGAAACGCTTGTATTCCTTGTTTTGTTGAATTTATAAACATTTAGTGCTGTGTAAAAACATCACGAATGTAACGGTCCGCATGTCAAGTTGGCAACCGGTTGTTTAGAGAGTAAATACGAAACACATTGCGAGCTAAGTTAGATTTTTATGATTTATGATTTTTATGATGAATGTTGACTAATCGTATTATAGCCAAAATGTTGGCTAATTTAGCCATTTGATTGGTTAAAACTTACAGCATCAGAAACCTCATTGGTTCAATTCAAAATGTCACAAATTGATGATTGTTAAAATCAATAGTGTTAAAAATGCTTCTACACCAATCAGTTACTTGATGATGTAATGTAATTTCCAACGAATCAAAAGATTGAATGATATAGTTATTTTGCCCTCGCTAAGAGCTCGAGTCGAGTATATTTTATAACATCGTTTGTAATGACACTCGCCTAATCCACTTCTCCATCTAATAATATCTCATGAAGACGATGCTTAACAAGAATAGAAGTTAGTTAAAAGACGTTATCAGACCCTTTCTATATAAAGCGCAGAACAAAAAATTTGTGATAACATGCCTCTCCAAAGTAATAATATGCCTCTGGATGTGATAATATATGCCTGTGTATTGTCTATTTTACATGATTTTTATTATCTATTACGCTCTATGAAAAATAAATCATCAACGCATTCTGAGTGTCTCATCTTATTTTCTTGTTTTTGTTGTGACCACTCGTTTTCATGTCCGTTTCATGTCATTTTGTCCAAGGGATTTAACATTTTTGCATGCATTTTGATAAAATTAAGAAAAAAAACTCTACGTTTTATAAACAATAGACAATTTATTTCTAGTATTTCAATTCTTTCTTCTGTGAAGATAGTGAGATAAATTCTTTTGCAGGAATATTTCATCGAAATATTTGTCCTATGATTTCAATCTTTTTATGGGGAGGGGGGTCTTTTAGGGGGGGTCTTATAACATCAATAACCGACTCAGAGATGATTGTTATCTAAAACATTTCAGTCTCGACAAGATGATAAGTGATTCGCCAAGGGCTCATCAGTTACCACTTTGTCTCGACTGAAATATTATCGATAACAACCATTTCATCGTCAGTTATTTGTATAACATACCGCTACGCATTGGTTTAACTTTGATATCTTTCAAAACTGACTTTGATAATTAGCATTAAATATGCGTCAAATGAACCGTAAAAAGGGGCAGGCGGTTTGTTCCTTATATCTCCTTTCTATTTGTTCAAAAAACTTCAATAGCGACAAATAAACATGCGAGTAAGGGCAAGAAAACATCATAAGCGACGTCAGCAAATAATGGTTTAGACAACATATCCTGTTCATTTGGCTATGAGTCACGTGACCTAACGACTCGAGTCAAATCTTGTACTAGTTACGTAAAGTTTACGTCAATCACCTTAGCCTACTTTATACAAGTAGGCTATGCAAGCACAGATTAGATAGCTGTCATCACAGGGGTGCCCTTTCATATTGATTATCTTTGATGGGAAAATCACAATTTGTGGCGGGTACTTTTATGAAATTGACGTGTCTACACCGCAAACAATAAAGACCAACATATTAGATAACATGCTATTGTGATGAGATTGTTCGATCCTCTGAAGCTGTTTTCTGCCACTCGTTGGAATGCAGCGGATGAAAAGCGTATCCTAAAGACCCTCAGAGCGACTGCTAAACGCAGGGGTCGGTAAAGTCGCCGGCGCCACAGACCGCTGCCGGGAGGCGCCTCTCATATTTTTTAGGCAGGTCGCTTTTCAAATAAATTTTTTGTATTTTATTCAATTGGCTTTCTGTAAGAAGTAAAAAAAAACTCTTCTTTCCTTGTACAGAGTAGACCTGTTCTCTTTCATACGCTGACAGTCTGCAATCTACACTCATGCCTGATATATAAAATTAAAGTCTAACACTGTTTAGTGTTAGTAATGTTTTAAAAGAAAGTTTCTTTTGCAAAAAACTTATCTTCGCATGGTTTCGAGGGCATTATGGCACTTATTTTTCGAGATTTATATTCATAAATTAAAATCGAGAATGTTATTTCTATGGTTTTCACAAAATCATTTTTTAGGCAGCAATTTTTGCGCCGCCAAACAGCAAAATATTTTGCCGCCCCCTGACTAAACGTCGTCAAAATAGCGCTAGACAACAACAAGATGTCAACTGTTAAACGCTAAATGCCCACTGGAACTAATTTCTGATCAAGAAAAAAAATTAAAAAAGAACATGATGAAATCATTTAGAGAATAAATAACAAGTGTGGTTTGATATTCAGACGAACAGAATATACATAAAAAAAATCTGGGGATTTAGGGATACATTTTAATTCCGAACTATACATATAAAAGATTGCACGATAAATATTTTTTTTTTTCTACTAGGATTTTCTTTTCCCATTTTTCTTTTTCAATTTCATATTTTTCTAACTTTTTCACCAACAATAATTGGATTTTCTTCTGCTAACCGTTTTCGACCATCTGTCTTGTAATCAAATGGGCAGTTGTGTTTATCAGAATACCGATGTAAACCGCAAAATATTTCACCACATCGACATTCCATTCCGGTTAAACCGACCCGCTTCCGACATGAAAAACATCGGTTTCGTTTTTTAGGAGGCGGTGGTGTACTTCCGGATGCAGAATCACCTGCCGCCGCCGTCGATGACGTCGCAGCCGTGACACTAGTTCCAGACCCCTCACTGGTGGTTTTCACGTCTGATTTTGTCACGGTTTCAGAGTCAGCTGGCTTCGTAGCTTCCTTATGCAAAGAAGTTTTCTTCGCCTGCTTTCCTTGATTAGTATTTATCTGTGACGTCGACGCGGTTTGTGATGAAGAGGTCTCGGTACCAAGTTGTTCGTTACTCAGCGTTTTACTCAAAACGCTCTCTTTGTGGCACTTACTGCACATACCTCCTAAAGAATGGTTTCCGAAAAACCCGCAACCCATTTTACAAATCGAAGGAGTCGAATTACGCTCCATAATGATGATTGGTTATTACAAAAAAAAATCCTGTGTGTGAATTGATTGCCCAATTAAAAATATCAAAACGCCGTTTCGAAGGCCGTTTCTACTCTCTTTGGTTAGTTCGTATAATCGCTCGAAAATCTGTTTAACTATTTCCGCTCTCCGCAACAACACTGATACATACTGCGATTAAACGCGCTCCGCTCACTTACAACTTTTTCGTTCGTTCGCTCGTTCGCGAGAAAGAAGAAACTTTTCGGGTTGTGTCAGGATGGTTTTAAACACCGCTCACTCATTCGATTTGACGTCATTTTCATTATGCGTAAATAAAAGGGGTGGGGCGGCACATCCGCGTCGTTTCTATTAGTCGAGACTCTCTTCTTGTTGACTTTTTATTCCAATATCCAATCAATATTGTTTAGTTTCAGAAGCCATGAAGAAACAGGATTATAAATGATTTTTTTTTTCTTATTTGCTTTTTTGCTTTTTCTCTACCTAAAACGAGAAGAATAGAGAAATGAATTATAAGGATAATTTTTAAGTTTTTTGCTTGTAGTTTCTCGGGGACTTAACAAAAAGTAAAATAAAAAGCTACATGACTACAAACGAAACTAGAAAATTAGACCGCTGTGCTTGAGCAGATAAAAAAGAAAGAAAGAAGAAAAGAAAACGTTTTTAATAGCTATCTCTTGGGGTTTTCAACAGAAAGCTAATTGGTTCATTGCTAATCTAATAAATTTGGCTGTAGATTAGGCGATGAAAGGATTGCTTAATACATAAAAGTTTTTCCAATTTCTTCTAAAATAGACAATTTTGACAATGAATTAGAAAATGAATCTCGGGGACTTGGCAAAAGGTGGTCATTTCCGACATTAGTTGATGTTTATAGCTCAATTTTACGACTTGTCCGCTAGGGGGAATGGTGTAAAATGTTAGCGGAAAAAGTCCGCTAACTCGTAAAAAGTTCTTTTTTTCGACGTTCCTTAACATTAGAGGAACTACAGAAAGACCTGGCTAAAGCAGATACTTAAGGGGGCAGAAACACTGTCCGCTTTAGCCAGGTGTCCGTCTCATAGAAGTTTTTTGGAGAAACTGCAATGCAGTCTAAAATCTATTGTCCGTCATAGCTAGGTGTCCGCTTAATAGTAGATCCGCTTTATCCAGTTTACGTGCATAAAATAAAATGTTGAGTGAAGTAAAAACATATCTTGTCATTTTAGCACCAAGCTGAGACCTAATATTTAGAGCGGGAATCCATGAAGTATTGAACACCTATTCTTTTCTCGCGTCTTTTCTATCTAAAAAGAAGACAATAGAAAAGGGCACATATAAAAATGTTCAAAAAGGTAGAATAATAAGAACCAAAAAGTTATGCAATATGCCCATTAACTGCCAGGTTACTTAGACATGTGATAACTGAGACACTTACTTCCTTTACATGCCTATCAATGTTCGGGAAAAACAGTACTTTTTTGTATCCCCCCAGCCTCCCCCCCCCCGGTATTGTCACCCCTGTGAAACATTAAACGAGGTGGATAATATAATTCTGTTGTACGGTTAAGCTATTCGCTTACGGTAGCGGGAAAGAATATCGCAATGGCGTTTTATTTACGGTTCGGGAGCTTTCGAGACGGAAGGAAACAAGGCAAATCACCCTAAAAGCAAGTATGAAAAACTTTACCTCAACGCGCGTAGTAAAATCTTTTTTCACTAAACCTAAAAAAAGATGAATGTATGAATGTATGTATTCAGCATTCAACTTCGGCTTGATGAAAGAAACCTTACCGACCAATGTCACCGACCAATGTCATATACGTTATTTTTAAACACTTTTATCCTCGATTCAACCCTGTTTATCTCTGATATGTTCATTTAAATGTCGTCTGGTCTGCTTATTGCATTAGCCAGTTGATGTCGGTAATTCCACTTAACATTTATGAATAGAGAATGTATAACTCCTCTACCGTTTCAGAAATCCACTGATGAAATTGATGTAGATACCAATTCATTAAGGGAGATAAGGGAGATAAGGGAGATATTTAAAAACCTTGCGGATCATCATATCTCAAAACTTTGAATGATCTATTCGACTGATTGGTTTTTTCAAAACTGAATATTTGGTGAGATATTTTAGTTACCCAATTAAAATCTTCATGATGTAACTTTCAGCCAATCAAAAGAGTCTAAATGAGACGACGTTTTGAAATGATCCCATACAGCTGTCGCACAACATGTCCGCTTCATGTTCCGCTTTGAACATATATTTATGTGTGTGTGATATATTGTCACTGATTTCATAACGTCCCGGCTAAGTGCCTCGGTGGCTACCGCCTCGGCCAAAAATAAAACAAAGCGAGGAAATCCTCGGAAGCAAAATACATCACCGAGGACTTCCCCGGACACTTACTCAATCCCCGGTCATAATTCTTTTATAAAAATAAATTCTTAGCAAAATATTACTACCCCTGCAAAAATATAAACATTGAAGTTCATCCCCGGTGAAATGTTTAAGTAAGTACCTACGTTAAATTAGTCGCTCGTTTTCTTCCCCGGTTAAAATTATCTGACAAACCTCGACCTCGGCAAAAGTTGCTGCGTTAAGTCTTTTTCCCTGCTGAAATGAAAGTGACCACAGAGCCACTTGGTCAGGATGTCTAGTATATCATGTTTCTAATAGAGTTTGATAACAGAGTCACTTGGACGTAATTCTACCGATGTTCTAGACCAACGTTCCACTTCTAATCCACAAGATACTCTACTGCATCATCAACCATCTTAATCCATCTAAGTGTTAATCTTTGCAATTTTTTTTTACAGTTGATAACCTTTGGAGAGTGTCAGATTGTGATCTTCAACTAGTATCGTCTAAGAAATCCTCTCATAAGATATAATCCAACAGGAACACTATAAAGGATGGTATAATAATAACCGCGAAACACTACCTGCAACATCATCCACACATCTTATCAACCAATGTTACATAGAACTGATCAAAAAATCTATTTCTTTCATCCTCTTTCTTCAATCTTCCCTTTACACAGTCTTTTAAATACACATCTATTCAATGTTACATAGATTGGAATTTCAAAAATCTACTTTTTCTGACATCCCTCCAATCCTTTACAGCTTTTCATACACATCTAATCAATGTTACAGAGAATTAAATTTTATACAACTACTTTTTCTACCCCCACTTTTCTCTAATCTATGCTTTTTAGCTTTATACACACATTAAAATCAACGTCACAGAGAATTAAATTTTATAATTCTACTTTCCTCCAATCTCTCCTTTACAGCTTTATACACACATCTAATCAATGTGACAGAGAATCAAATTTCTGACACCCTTTTTTCATCCCCTTTCTCCATTCTATCCTTTATGAAGTTCCACCTTTTTTAATCACTGAATGCATAATTGATATATTCAATTCCCTTTTCACTATAAAACATATGAATTGATGACGCACATGCAAGTTTAGTCATTTATCTCACTAACTGCGTTCCACCTTTCTGCACAGCAATAGCTTCCAACCAACTTTTGATAACAATCTATCTTTTCCACCCATACAACTGTGTTTTTTTATATACTTATCCTTTTTTATTGTATACTGTTCCCCTCAATATCAATATTTTACTAGAAATAATGCTGATATGTTTTTTCATCCATATCTAGTTTCGTAATTCTATTTCCCTTTAGTTATCTATGGTGTACAAAACCACTTTGGTCAAATCATTTTCAACCACAAAAATCCTAAAACCCCAAAATCATTTTCCAATAAATGAATTGATGTGACCATAATTGATTATGATAGATGGAAGATAGAGCTAACCAGAAAAATATATCAGATAATAAAAGAAAATAATTAGATTGGTATTTTTAAATCTCCAAAGATTCACTACATTTGTGCAATTTAAGCTGTATTAATTCAGTTCAAAAAAATTGTCGATTTTAAGTTCGTTTAACATACCATATTCCTCGCCTTGTAAGAGCAAATGAATGCAATACCATGTGCATTATCACCTTAAAATAATATCATTTACGCAACTATGGTGATAACTCTGCTATTACCACTACACTGTGTACTTTGGAAATTGTATATCCACTATACCATTTTATCCAACAAATGTTACTTTATTGGCATAAAAACATCTCTTAAATGAGCCGAAAATTGGCGACACTGCCTAAACCATGCATCTTCTTTCACCATACTCGCAGCCATCCATAACTATACCGTTCCAATGTTCTACACCTATATCTTTTTACATTCATACACATTTCTTCTCAGCTAATATAAATTTCATAACTTTTATCTAACTGTTCTCTTTAAACGTAATTTGACGTCTCCATTCTCCATGTTGTCATTGTATAAAAAGCATCTTGCGCCATACCATTTACAACATAGTTATATAACATACAGTAGTTGCATTGACTATATTTCATATATTTATATATTAGTTTTAATTCTAACCATTTCCATTATTTCCTTGTCTATATACAACGTAGTGCTTTAACTACAGATAACCATTTTTCTTCGAAGGGGTACTTTTTTCGTGGACACACTATATACAGTGTACCATAAACTTCTAACACCTACACCTGTATTCTTTTGGTTTGTAAACCATACATTCCCAATATCCCAATATCACTCAAAATCATTATCATACATACATCCCGGCTAAGTGCCTCGGTGGCTACTGCATCGGCCAAAAGTAAAATCCAGCGAGGAAATCCTCGGAAGCAAAATTCATCACCGAGGACTTCCCCGCCCTGTTACACAAACCCCGGTCATAATTATTCTTCAGCAAAATATTAATAAATTAGCTTTTTGATGCTGTAATTTCTAACCAATCAAACGGCTAAGATAGGCTAAACTTGGTGATAAATTCTAATGACGACTTCTTTGGATATCATTAGCGAGAGCAATAATTATATTTTCATATTATCACAACTTGTTGAAATTTTACGAGCTTTGTCATATATTTACATTTTATGTAAAAAGGGTTTCCACGCACAAACATTCTCTCATTAATACAGGGTGCATCGGAAAAATGGAAACAAGAACTTGATGTTATCCAGGAAGTTGTTATTGATGCAGAATGCTATTTATATCACAAGGCAAGGTTTGCACTTAGGATGGAACAGTCATGCTTAGCATAGCTAATCCGCGGACTATAGTCCCATCTAGTGTTTCGTCAGGTACCAACTGACTACCCAATTTCCCTCATGGCATGGGTTGACCCGACGGACTTACAGCCTAACGATTGTAGTATCACACTTCAATTGATGTTAAGAGT
>JAUKPT010003093.1:0-12440 GCA_032273505.1 Nanomia bijuga
CAACTATCAAGACCATGTTAATTAATTTCATTTAACACTTGCCAGGACGTGAACCTAGTGTATGGAGGCAAGCAGGCAGTTCTTAATACCTTTATTTAAGATTGTGATGACATTTTTAGTCCATGACAATTCTTTATACCTTTATATGGACTGAACAGTTGGGATCATTCAAAATCAAGTTTTAGGGGTGGCAATACTGTTATAGTCCATGGCGATTCTTTATACTTATTCAAAATCAATTAACCCTGTTTCTTTCTAGTAGTTTTAATTGAATTTCTTCTAACTTTTTTATCAATAATTGATATTTCTGCTTTCTCCAGATGATGGGGTAAGGTCAAGAGAGCCCTGATTGACTTTCAATTTTCTCTTTTGGAGATCTTTTAACTCTCCTTTTATTGAATCCTTTTCTTTCTTCAAAGCTATCTCAATGTTTGCTAAAGATGTCATAAACTCATCATAATACATAATATCTTTGAATTTGTCATAATTCCTTTTATTCTGTTTATACTCATTAATTACTGCATTTGGACCTAAGGTTTTGTTAAGAAGTCTAATAATTTTATCTTCAACAACAGTTTCTTCTTTCTGAACAATTGAATCATGTAAAATAATTGGCACAACCTTAATAACATGCTCTTCATCTTTCACTATCTTCTCCTAAACAACCCTCTTTTTTATCAAACTCAGCAGACGAAGTACCTGTGACGTGAAAATCAATTTCAGCGACATCAGTTATACACATCACTCAAGTCAATGCCACTTTCTTTGTCAAATGCTATCACAGGTGAATGTTTTCTTTTTCTAGACTTTCATAACCATCCTTGAAATATTTTAATGTGGCAAGATACAAAATTAATGTTTTGCTATCATCATCCTCACCCTTTCCAAAGCAAGTAGAGGTGCTGAGATAATGAGAAGACAGTAAACAATGTCAAGCACCTTCTCGAACTGCCTCTACGAACTGCCTCTACGGTGTACCAAGAAAGGTTTACCCTAGAAGAATGACATTTCTTCGTGAATTAATGACATTGTTTACCAGTTGACAGTACTATTTGTACCAAGTATGTTTTTGTAGACTTTCAGCACACATTCTGAGAACTTGATTTCGTGTAAAATAAATGTAGAGAATCATGTTTTTAATTACAAACAATTCTTGTACATTCAAAAATCTAAACATTTGAATTTTCAATTCATAATAATGCAACTATCTAATTTTAAGTGAGACTCTTACTGGTTGTTATTTGCCAGAATGATAAAGAAACCATATTTGAGATGTGTTTTGTCTTCTAGTAGTCATCAGTATGAAGTTTCAATGTGAAATGATTTTTTCTCTTTCAAAAACCTGTGAGCAAAACCATTCTCCCTGTAACTATGTGTTCTGCAGCCATTTTTATTAACAGAAAACTCGATCTTAATAAAATTTTCTATTGGTATCAAAACTTTGGAGAAGTTATTGAAGAAAGATACTATGTAATATATAGAACATTTTTCTTTTGTTATGGCCTTCCTTCAACTTCTGCTTATTAAGTGAGGACTTACTTGGAGGAAGTATCTAGTTACCGGGGTCATTTACATAGTACATACACATAGAAATGTCTTGCAAAAGGGTACATTAGTAAAACACAGGGCTAGTCATGAGTTAAAACTTTCCCACCATAAAGATATTAGTTGGACTATATTGACTTTTAGTATATTAGGGAGAATATCACCTTGTAAACAAATGTAGTAATAAGAATTGTTGCATTTTTTCTTCAAAAATTTAAGTTTAATATGCTCAAATGCCATAACCACCCTTTTTCAAACAAGTGTCTTATTTGTGTCTTTCTTTTCACTGTCCAAGAAATGCCATGGATAACACAAAGAAAACAAACTTGTAGTTATGATGTAGGTCAAATATTTTTATAATTTTCCTGTCAAATAGTGTAGGCTCAGAAAGTTTCATTAAATTCCCCTAGAATTTGGATTTCTGAAGTAACACAGCGCTGGACTAAAAAAATTGAATTTTAGTTTACTAGTGTACTCAGTGTAGTTGGTCATACATAACTCATAAATGATAGTAATGAATAATGATTAGGGTATCCCAACTTTGTTTTTGTTTGTGATAATCAAAATAAAATACCTTAACTGACAAAAATTGTCATAAAATTAGTTTGGTGCTGCAAATTTTGGCATCTGAAAAATTTTGTCAGCTGAAATTTTGTCCAGAAGTTGACTCCACATACCATAGCATACTATAGATCACAGACAAAAAGGCCGACTTGGAAATTTTGTCCGAATTTTGTTATTTTTGTCCGATAATTTTTTTTTTTGAAATTTATATTAATTAGATTTGACAATATTATAATCATTTTTTACTAATTTATTTTACGAAGAAAAATCTTGTATTTGTCTAGATCATTGGTTCTCAATATAATCTTTTTCACCATGATTTTTCCTGTTTTTAATTGTTGAATTTTCGCATACAAATTGCAAGAAAGAATGCAGAAATGCATCTTGAGAAAAGTGTGGTAGGGTAAAATAATAGAATGGTCCAAAACAATATCAAAGATATTCCTTGTGATTTATGGTGGAACATGGAAAAAATAGTTGTTTTCTTATACGAGCCTTATGAGCACAAAAGGGGAAAAATTGGCCAAATATAAGCTTTCTATATAATTAATAGAAACACCTTACTACAATCAATATCGTCTTGGGGTGTCTTATATGGACCCATATTATAAAGGCTTTTTCCAAAATATTTGTTGTTGATACAAGGGATTTCTTTGTGCTGAAAGAAAACTGAATCTCTTCTCTATTTTCAGAAGATTCTTTTTTATATTGAAAACCACTTTTTAGTCTTTATAAAGAATATAAATATTCTTGGATCATTGTATATGATATCTTAGTTGTATTTTATTGTTATGATTTTAATATATCCATTAGTATTTCTTAAGGTATTTTGTTATTTATTAATTTGAATGTTATCTTTATATAGATTATATTGCTGTAGAATAAACTAGTAGTTTTCATCTTTTCTTTTCAAAAATTCTATCAGCAATGCAGCCATACAAAACTGTACAATACACCTTTTCATAATTTGCGACTCAGTGTTGAATCTATACACATGAGATCAATTATTTTAAAAGATGAGGTAAAAATGATTTTTTTGAAGGTGAGGGTAAATCTTTATCAAATATTGTCATATAAGCAATATAAATTGACTATAAAATCATGTCCTAAAGAATTGATTCATCAGATCAGGGGCGACGCGCAAGGGCCCTTCTGTTATGAAGAGGGCCCTTATTAGTTCTTCAAGTTCACAAAATAGAAGTTTGTTAGAGGCCCCTGAACATAGTCAAAGGCAGAATTATTCTTAAAGAATATTAGAATTTTTTTTTTCGATTAGGAGGGGCCTTAAAGAAGATCTTTTAGGGACCGAGAAAGCTTCATCAAAATTGTGGAGGGGCCATGGCCCCCCTTTCCCCCCCCCCCATGTCGTCGGCCCTGCAGATTAAGGCTGGGAAAATATTCATACTTTTCTTTAGAGAGTATTGTCAGAGCAATTTTATGCAAGATAATTGTTATCATTCTTCTGTGTAATCAGAATTTGATTGCTTTCAGTTGATTACTATATTATTATTTAAAAGGTGTATTGCATGTTGATATTCAACTTATTTATACAAAGAATGAATGTTTTAATTTTAAAGTCGTTGCTTTACTATCTTCTATGGTAGATTTTTGCTGAGGAGAATTGAGCCCTGGCAATTCGAGAAAATTGTTCACTTCAAAAATTTGCCAAGGACAATCGAGCTGTCCTTGTCAATCCCTCTGCAAAAAAGATTTTTGGGTACAAAAAAGATGAGATGAGTAACTAAATGAATGGACATGCTTTACAAGACAGGTAATGTCAAAAGAATTGGTAAAAAAGATGTTTGAATGGAGCAAGAAATAAGAGAAAGTTAAAAGATTATGTAATTGAAATATAAAAAGTAATAAAAAGGTCCTCAGCATTTTTTTTGCCAATTTTTAAGAATTTTGAGGGGTCAATTAAGTTTCTACAACAGGCGGTTTAGAAGATAGAAATATGCGTATTTTGAACATTTTTGGTCATTTTCTGTCAATTTGCCACTAAAAAGACACTTCCTGTAAGCTTTAGTCGGATGAATCAGATATAACATAATGAGTGTACAGTAAATTTGAGTGGTCAGACAACTTTTTTCGATAAGAGATTCAGAAAATGGCATTTCTGGTGGCTTAATCGGTACTTATCCGATAAAACACAATAGAAACATATGATCTACAATCAATTTTCTGCGATAAGCGGTTCAGAAGATATGGAATTAGTATATTTTGACCAAAAAAAGCAATTCCACAGCCTAAGAAAAGTCCTGTTTGCAAAAATAATCTGAAAATGGCCACCTGAGTATAGTTCTGTGACATAATTCACAGTACTAATTTATAGTCATTGGAAAAACATTTATAAACATCGGAATATTTTTTATAGAATGAGGTTGAATCTACAGGTATTTGTAAACATTAGATAACCATTTAGAAACATTGGAAACTATTTAGAAACTTTGGGTGCTTTTTCAGATCATTGTGTGGACGATAAGACACATTCGTAAACATTGAAAAAACATTTAGAAACATTGGAAACTATTTATAAACATTGGACACTCCTCAGATCAGGTTGCAGACGATAAGACACATTTGTGAGCATCGGAAAACCATTTATAAACATTGGAAACAGTGGCGTTGCTATATGAAGTCGTCAGATTTTTATCAAACTGTCGGATTTTTTGCTAATGTTGTCAAGATTTTTTGCTTATTACGTCGTAATTTTATCTAATTTATCGGATTCTTTGCTTAAATTGTCAGATTTTTGGCTACCTTTGTCAGTTTTCACAGAAGTATCTATTTTAACGATAAAAAAATTGGTTATTACACTAAAAATGGTTACAAATGTTCATACATTGTTTTAAATGGTTGTGAAGAGTCTTAAATGGATGTTTCTGTTTCTGATGGAATTGTTCTTACTAGTGACTCTAATGGAGCTTAGGGAAGGGGTAGTGTGGAAGGCAATATTTGGTACTCTTTGAATAGTATTTGTGCTAAAAGAGTATAAGGCTAAATTTCTTCTAAATTTCTGAAAGTGTGAGTTATTAAATAGTTTATAAAAAAACCTATTAGCGAACCTAATTTTTTTCAGAAAATCAAAATTGGTTCTAGAAATTGCTATGTTTTTGCTGTACAAGAATGAATTTTTTTGTTTCACAATGATTTCTGATTTCTTCCCACTGTTTAGATTAATACTAAATGGATAAATAGAGTAGATCATGACTCTGGTTGTATAGAATTAAAGGTGGGATTTGCACGTCAGGAAGGAAATGGCAGCAAAGGTCTGCCATTATTGCCAGTTCTGTTGTGGTGCTGTGAAGATCGCAACATGGTTTTATTGTTGTTGTTGTTTTCATAAAAAGGATAGTGAGAAGAAGGGTGAAATCGATGTTCTCGTGCTTGGTTTGCAGAATTCAGGTAGGTGTGCTGAAATTCAATGGTAGATATTTTTAGCAATAAGCAAAATGTACTGCTAAATGTACTTGGATTTGAGTTATTTAGAATAATATGCTGCAAAATTTACTGGGATTCTGGATTTTATACCTGCACTGCGATGTACTGGGATTTTTTTAAAAAAATGACTGGCAACCTTATGCTTTTATCGTCAGAAATACTTATTAATGCATTAACGAACTTGACTTAACTATACATCACAATAGTTATTGATAATGATGAACATTAAGTCTTTGCAAGACTGTTTCATTATAAGTGCCTTAGTCTTAAACCTTAAATCTAAATTTTCATATAATTTATTTTTCTAGGCAAATCTCATCTCTTAGCAACGTTATGTAGTGAACCAGTGGACGAAATACAACCAACAAATGGATTTTCAATTAAAGATGTTGCATTACCCAAATCTATCATTCACATGAAAGAAGTAGGAGGTTCGGATAAAATCAAACCATTTTGGTGTCATTACATGACAAATGCACAAGGTATTTATTTATTCAATTATTTATTCCATTATTCCAGGGGGGAAGGTACTACATTTTCGGCATGTATGCTAGTAAGTAACCATATGGGGTGGTACCCTTAAAAATTGAGATATTATCATAGGGAACTGTATTCACTTTTTCACAATTGTCAGGGGCAAAAATAAAAAAAGTAAGAAAAAAATGAAAATTTAGAAAAAATTTAAAAATATAAGTCAAGAATGGGGGGATGGGAGAATGGGACAATCAAGTGAATAAGAAAATTTAGGTTTCTTAAATAAGAAACCTGTTATTTTGAAAATGGTTTATTCGTTTAATTGTTGGATTGTATGTATAAACAACAAATAAAATTATTGAAATCCTCATCCCAAAATTACTCCTTTCCACCTAATTGAAAAATAATCTTTGAGGAAAAGTTCGAAGAGACTTTTTGAGAGACTATATTTCAAATTATATGTGATGAATTTTTTGATTATATGGTAGATGGTGGTATTTTTGGGGTATTTCGAATATTTTGTTTATTTAACTCGCAATTTTACATTTGAATGCACAGAACGTTGTTTTGTGGTATCTCTTTAAATAAGCAACCTTATGTTTTCTAGATAAGAAAAGGTTTTTTATTTAAGAAACCAGGTTTCGAAAATAAGAAGCTTCTTAAATAAGAAAGTTTTGTCAAAAGTTAAGAACTGTATTATTGTAGTATTTATACCAATTTTATCCTGTTGTGAGTTTAATTGATATTAATTTCTTGCTTATTTCTCAAGGTATTATCTTCATCGTGGATGGGTCTGATCTTGGTCTGAGTAACATTGATGATGTTAAAACGACATTACACGGAGTGATGGAAAACGAGCAAGTTGCACATAAACCGTTGTTAATCATAGTCACAAAGCTGGTTCCAGATACAACTTCTGTACCAAGTTTAGTTGAGAAGCTTCAACTCTCTGAATTAGATTGCTCTTTTATTGTTGAGTTTTCTCATTCTATACCTAAACTTAAGGATACATTGCAGAAATATGCTGAGAATGTTGCTGTTCATAGATATGCTGCTATTGAATCTAGTGATAATAGTTCTAATCCTACTAGAATTTAGAGTCTAGGCCTCTTGAAAAATAGGGCAGGGTCGTTTTTTTTAATGTAAAAGGGCACTAATTTAGGGTTTATCCCAATATTATGTTTGAAAAGGGCATATTTTTGACTTATGAAAGGCAGGGTTAGATTTTTGTGCTCTAAATTTGCATAAAATAAGGTTGAAGGGACTAAATGTTACAGGAAAAGTGCAAAATGGTTTTCTTGATGTTTTTTTATTGTGACATTTAACATCAGTTTAGCTTTGAATAAGAATGACGAAATCTTTTCTAAAATCATATTAAACATGCTAGACTTGTAAGTATTGGCAAAACGTATCCTGCAAAAATTTAACATCTGAGATGACTAGCTAACAGCAATATAGTCTATTCAAACCGGTCTGAGAGATCTAATTAACCCGTTAAAAAAAACAGTACGATATGAGTTAAATAACGCATTGAGCATAGACAGGATCTCAGAAACGCCCAAAATTGACTTACGATTCTGCTTCTATTTTTTTGCCCCAAACGTCAGCTAAGGGCTAAAATATGAGATCTATGGGGGTGGTCAAAAACGACAAATATATTCTTCCTCCATACTCAAAGTATTAAGTCTTGAGTATAATTGTGATCCAGGAAAATATGTGAATTTTTGTTGTTTCTCAATTCAATTTTCTCTCATTTCAGTAGTATCAGACTCAAAACATTTCTACGATAAAATTAGTGAAGTCGAACTCTTGATATAAAAAATGCTGAGATACTTTTTTTTGACAAAATTTATTAAGGTTTAAGGTTGTTTGGAACCATATCATAGGTGCACAGGAAGAAAAAAATGCTGGGGCTGCTTAAAATCTGCTTAAAAGATATATATTTTGGTTGGGCAGTGAAGAAAATGTTAGCTTCTAGGATTTTTTGCCCTGGATGGCTTTAAACTTTCATAAAATAAGCATTTCTGGTCTTAAAGAAAAATGGTTGAAACCTACTCAGGTGCTACAAATGACAACCGGTTAACATCGTCTAATAGCCTGTGCCTATTTTGGGCCAAATTATGGTGCAAATCAGGATTTTTGGCCTATGTTTTGCATAAAATCACTAATTTCCATTCTTTTTTCGTTTTATAAAAAGCTAAATGAGTACAAAACCCTCTGGATACCCCATATGCCATTCAATTTGCATTTCCTCAGATTTCTTAATAAATTTCTTGCCTCTATTTCCTTTTTTGGGTCAGAATTATGGCCGAATTAAGACTTTAGGATTTTTCCTTCTCTTACCTTTTACCCCCATAAAAATATTTTTAACGTTGTCCGAGTATAGTTGAGTAGTCTGGTGGTAGAATGATTATAAACGTTCTCTTCTTGTCACCCACTGGGTATCACTGGAAGATCATTATTTATTTACTTATAATTTATTTTCAAGGTTGTATACAGTGAAAAAAATTTTTGGGTTGATAAAATTTTGCGTTTTTGGCGGTTTTTTTGCTAAAAACATGAAATTAAATTCACACAAAATCAATCAATTTCTGTCAATCGCAAAATCGAATTCAAGCAAAATTGAAATTTTTAAGTTGTATTGCCATTTTTTAATTATTATTCTCCTTGATCACAAAATTAAATCCACGCAAAATTTTCAGGGCTTGACTGTAAAATTAAATCCACGCCAAGTCAAAAATATTGTCCGATCGTGAAATTAAGTCCACACAAAATTTTATTTACTTAAGGTATCTTTTTTTAATGGCTATGAGTAATTTGATACTTAATTTTAGGTTTTTAATGTAGTTAAAATTATTGCTGACACAGAAGGACAAAAGTCTTTTAGACCTTCTAGTTACGTTTGTGAATTTTTTAATTATCTAATGGTATGATGTTATGTAAAACTAATTTTATTGCAAACATGAGTCCTAGATGGATTTTGAATGAAGCATATGGACAAAAGAAATGGACAAATCTGCAGCATGTTGAGATGTTTTCTTTATCATTTATATTTTTGCTTTTAGGCCACGTGAAAAAAATGACATGTTTTGTTGCATCATTTTTATGCAGTGCATCACACATTTTTCCTAATCCAATTAACACTTTTTCATTGAATCGTAGTTTTAACATGAAAAATCTATTTAGTTGTTGGAACATTGTTTAATCAGAGATTTTCATAAAAGACTTGTTTGTATGGGTATATGATACCCAGATAATCAGGGGTTGTTGTATTGTGTGAGTGACCAAAATGTGTTCATGTTTCATGAAAATTGAAATAAATATTTTCTCATTCTCATCCTTTTATAGAAATAATCCGATCAGAGACATGAATATTTCTTCAAGTGGTCTTAAATTATAATGATACATTCATATTGTTATTATTCACTCATTTTAAAGAGGATCATTCATTGTATATATATTTAGGTTACCTCAAAGAAGAATATCTTTCATAACAGAAATAGTCTGAAGGATAATGTGTTGATTGTTGTTTTATTTTATACTGTTGTGGCACTGTGATTCTTGGGTGCAGTTAACTGCACTTAGGCCAATTCCCTATGCTATGGATGGACTATGACTGGCTGACATATTTCAGTAAAATTACTAACATCTGCATATTTTTCTCATATATTAGGCTTCTTAAGACTACTCTCCAATCTGAAAATGGAACTGGTTAGGCGAAATACATACACTTAGTTTTGATGCTAAAACCCCCTAGAGATTGGTCTAGGATGAAACTTTACAAAAGGTAGCAAAATATAATAAAATAAGGCGAACGAAAGGTAAAATGGGAAACCAATATAAAGAATAAATAACTCAATTCATTTCATATAAAAAGAAAATATTGTGTCAGCTCCAATAAAACTGGTTTTAGAAATGTAGTCTGAAGAGGACTATTTATCAAGAGATTTAAATTAATTCTGTTATGAAAGTAGACATCTTTGAGGTATTAAAACTCCTTTTTTAACTTGAAAATAGTTCTGTTTTTAATATATAGTTAATGTTTATAATTTTATGTAATTATTTGTGAAATGTTTTTCTTTTTAAGTTATCTAAATTTAAATGATTTTTTGTTTTTTCTTTGACATAACATTATGATATTGTTGATTTTACATAAGTTGGGATTTCCGACCAAAAATCCGCTAGAATGACCCAAACATTTTACCCTTTCTCCTATATCTGTGGTACATTTGTGTGGCATGAGAGGTGAAATTGATGGTGACAAGCCGTTATAGAAGAATTTAGTTCGAAAATGTCCCAAACATTTTGTCTTAAAGTCTGTGTAAACGAATTTCGTGCTCACTATTCACCAGAAAGAATTTGATGACTTGTAATGTTACAAAGGAAACGTAATAATGAAATTGTGCGTGTATAATTAGCGAAGTCTTGTTATTGTTTTACATGTATAATACAGTACTTCGATGCATTTAACATTAATCCACAGGGTGATTAATAAGTCGTTTTATTTGCTCACATGCATAATGGCATGTTTCATACTTAAAAATTTCTGTTTGATATAACACAATGCAGCAGACGATACATCATTCCCCTATCAACTGCATAATGTATACTCACTGAATAACGCATATACCTCCTTAACACATGTTAGGGCATATTCAGACACTTGAGATGTCAACAATATCTTTCTGTGAAAGGAGACCTTGATGCAAAATATTATTTTATGAAGCCAATAAATTCCTGAGATATTCAAATTTGGAAAATGGCTTAATCGGATTTGTCAAAAGATTTCTCCTTACAGATATACCAGAATTTTTGTGAACATTTGGTTTTTTTATATGGTACTAAAAACGGAGAAAAATGTATGACTAGTTTTTAAGAAAACAATTTATTCCCTCTCCTTAGTATTGACTGCTTTTGATGATCATCCTGTCCTTATTTTTATAAAATCAGACTTTGTTGCCCATTTAATGCGTTCTGATTTTTTGACCTTTAAGTTTATTTGATTTATCAATAATGATTGTATTTATTTTTTTATCAAGGACAATAATTTATGTTTAAAAATTAGTTTTTCTTTCTAATCATATTCAAATAATTCCCCTTGTATTTCTCCTATAGTGCAGTGCTATCTTTCATTGAAATCTAGTGTGAAGTTGAATTTGATCAATGACTTTGCTGAACATTTTTCTTTTTTTATAACTTCTTTCAAGGAGAACTCCCAAAAATAAATCGTATCTTCTTGTTGTAGCTCACATTATTGTCCTCATTGATACGAACCAAACAGAAAAAAAACGCATCAATAAATATTGATTTTTGGCTGAGTTATGACTTGTCAAAGTTACATGGTTCTAAAAATGCAAATTTGCTTGTGAAGGAGAGTGTTGTCCCCTGATGACGAAACCTGGGGCAAATAATCACTTTTTAAGGATTTTTCATGTTGACATATGTTGCAAAAAGCGTCAACTAGATTTTTATATTTGTTTCAGTGTATGATAGATGTAATTCTACTTGCGCAAAATTGGAGGAATTCAAAAGAATAGGATTTAAAGTCTCATAGTTAAGTCCATTTTCGGTATGACGTCATTAATAGGAAATTTGTGAAAAGTTAGGTGACTTGAAATAAGGGCTGATATAGAGTCATTGTAGAAATAGAAAGCTTGTATAAAAGTAGCTACATTTATGCAAAGTAAAACGATAAATCCAAAAAAAATGATTTCAAGACCAGAAAAATGTTGCAAAAACCTCGAATGGCTGATTTTGGCTGAAAATCCAATAAGAATGAATAAGGCATTTTTAGGTCAACAATCAGATCATTAGTAAAAAAGTAAAGAATCCTTCATATGTTTAAGATCAACACCAGAAAGGTTTTGCTCATCTTTTGCACAAATTTAACTGTTATTTCATAATTAAATATTAGGCAATTAAGGGCAATTATGGGTAATTAAGGCCCAAAACTGGATATTATCAATGGAAAGTTCTATATTTGACGATGACATGTGGTTGTAATTTTACTACAATGCAAAATTCTAATGAATATTTTCTAATAAAAAAATAATTATAGAACAATTAAGGACAATTTGAGGCTAATTAAGGCTCATAACTGGAAATTATGACTAGAAAGTTCTAAATATTATCGTCGCTTGTGGTTGTAACCATGTTAACGCATATAATCATGAAATTAATTCCTTAATTCAAAAATAATTAATATCTATTTATTATAATAACATAGTTATGAGCTAATAAAGGGCAATAAAGAGTAATTAAGGCCCTAAACAGGAAAACTTTTAAGTACAGTAATTAAGAGTAATTAATGCAAATATTTTACGTAATTTTCCTGAGTTTTTTTACTGTCTGGAAAGATATATTTATATATGCTGTTTGACATCTGATACATGGCAAATTAATATATACATATTTAT
>JAUKPT010003094.1:0-12439 GCA_032273505.1 Nanomia bijuga
TCTCACGACGACGATGCTTAACTTACATGAATGGAAGTGTGTTGAAAGATGACATACCACTACGCGTCCCCCATCCAATAAGTATCTCACGACGACGATGCTTAACTTTCATGAATGGAAGTGTGTTGAAAGATGACATACCACTACGCGTCCCCCATCCAGTTAGTATCTCACGACGACGATGCTTAACTTACATGAATGGAAGTGTGTTGAAAGATGACATACCACTACGTATTATCAATATGACCTGGTGGAAATTTTATTTTAACAAGTTTTTGACCCCAAATTGAACGTGTTACCAGGGCACTGGCTCAGGATGTTTGAAATAGTTGCATGTTGAGGCATCAAAAATTCCCTGCCTAATTTATTTATTTATTTTATTTTTGTTTAATTTTCTATATTGCAATTTATATAGTAATGTTTATGTTAGTTTGTTCTTTATTTATATATTTGTCTTATTAATTTTTCGTCTTTCATTTATTCTTTTTTTTTTGCTTTGTAGTATTTTGATTCTTTGATTTTTCTAAGATAACTAAGATAAATATAAAAATAACATTTTTTAATAAATCTACTTGAAAAAACTACCCACTCAAACTCTAATTTTACAGTTCCATAATAATACTGATATTATAATGTCATCCTTTTTCTTATGTCAAAAAGGGGGCATGTCTATTAAAAATTAAAAGACTTTTTACGTTTAAAAATATTCACAAAGAGTAAAGCAAAACCCACATTTAATTCCACATTTTCAATTCTATTTTAAATTTCTAAAGAATATATTTATTTATATTTAGGAAATACTTAAAATTCATCATCATCATAACTATCACTATCATCATCATCTTCACAAAGAAATTTTCTTACAATGATTTTCTTTTTTCTTCATTCTTGTCCTTAAACGTTTTATTCTTCAAATTTAGCACTTTTTCTTCAAATAATTTCTTCATCTTCATATAGATATATAAATATGCTTTTTTTTTGGTCTGGTTTTAAATATAAAGCTTACGACTTAGAATATGATAATCTTTTGTATTTTCCATATATTTATATTTCTTTATATATCATTATCTTTTATGGAATGAAGAGAGAATACAATAGAGAGATATTATATACTACTTAAATTTGCATAATATACATGCATCACGCACGTAAGGTATTGTCTCAAAAGCTATTCTGATTGGCTAAAATTTGCATCACCAAGATTGGTTCAATCTAAATGTCATTAATGTGTTTAAATCACCACATGAAAAAATTGAACCAATCAGATGCTTTATAATGTAACTCTTAACCAATCAAATTAGTTATAATATCTTTTAATATCCTTAGAAAAGAATAAATATTTCTGGTGGAAATTGTGAAATCTTTTTTATACATAAGCCGAAAAACGCATTCAGCGTCCATTTTATTTGACCAACGTTAAATGGATTTACTAAAATTTCCTTTCTTAACTTTACTTACATACAGACACGTGAACATGCTTAAGGGTAATTATCGTTTAATTTACATCGTTGTTAATAGGTAATTAAAATCTCATTAATAATTCATATATTATTAAACACATAACTTTATTACACTAATTATGCATTGTTTTGAATTGATTACTTCGAGAAAGAAGAAGAAGAAAGATTTTGAGTGGGGAAGTTTACAACCACAATAAACAATACTGTGTAGTAGACTGTAAAAACAACAAAAGGAAAGGAAGTTGGATGCATTATATAGTTTGTACCATTTATCTCTAGGAATTTCGTATATTTTCTATTCTGTGCTTGGTGCTTCTTTCTCATTTGAATTCTTTCTCAGGTTATGATTTTGAACTAGATAAATGGTTGATATTTTATATGGTAGATAGTGGATGTTGTTCTTAATAAATGCTGTTCTTAAAGTTAAATGACTGAGTTTTAACTGTTTTTCACTATTATATTGTTATGCCTTTAAAATATACCTTTGTTTTTGAATAAGGTTTGATAAATTGAATGGGGTTATCTATCGATCACAACAAACATAGGTTACGAAAAAATAAGGAAAGGAAAGGAAACTGGATGTTTTATTTAGCTTGTACCATTCATCTCTGCAAATTTCTTTTTCTCTACTTGAGCAAAGATTTTGCAAATAAAGAAAATCTCCTTAAAATCTTATGCAGACACTATTAAGATTTACTAAATTGGACTTATTTGTTCCAGTAATTACTTGGAAATATTGTCCAAAAAATTACAGGGATTGTCCAGACTTTAATGATTGTAATGAATGTGGTTTATTGAAAAAAATTAAAATTAAATAAATTGTGTGATTTTATCTAACAATCGATACAGTTTTTTCTACCTTGTATTTACCTTGCATCTTTATCTTGTATAAAATACCTCTATCTTTTGTTGTTAAATAAAAACGATTTTACTTGCCTTACACTCAGCCTGGGCATTTTTAAGATGTTCTTAAATTCTGAGCCAATCTCAGCCAGAATGTTCTTATGAACGAAGTACTTATACAAAAAACGTTTACTTACTGACGATACTGAATCAATTTTTTTTCTTGACTTACACTCAGCTTGGACATGTTCTAAAGATGATTTTATATTTTGATCCAATCTCAGCCAGAATGTTCTTATAAACGAAGTTCTTATACAAAAAACGTTTACTTACTGATGATATTGAATCAATTTTGTTTCTTGACTTACAATCAGATTGGGCATGTTCTTATGATGATTTTATATTTTGAGTCAATCTCAGCCTGAATGTTCTTATAAACGAATTTTTTTATAAAAAAAAGTGTAGTCCCACTAAGAAATTGATATAATATTTATACAGTAATGTATCACTTTCTTTACATAAAACAATGCATTTCAAACTTCTATAAAAAAATAGACTTCGTAGTGGATGAGGTTTTAGTATTTAAGGATACAAAATGCACAGCAGTCGGTGGTATCATAAACTATATACAGAGTCCAGATTCATTTTCTTCTAATATTCTTGTTGTTCATATGGCATTTTTCACATTCACATGTACCGTGAAATTATATTAAACTTGTATTTGTTTTTGTTTACTACGCAGTTACACGTGAAAGGTTTGGGAAAAGGAGAAAAAAATATATAATCTAGATATTACAAATAATGATGTTGTAGTAAGTTTTATTGTGATTTGGTATGTACATTTTGGAAAAAATGTTGGAATTATATTATTCTACTGGTATATATCTTCAAGCTGTATCTGTGGGTGTGTGATATGAACAAAAATGTATTATAACAAGATGTTTTAGTCCTTGTCGTTTTGTTGTTGGTTTTATTTAATTGAAAATTGTGGCTATTTATTTTTACATTTATTTCTGGAAACTCGCAGCGTTAAAGAAAGATCAGGGTAAACAAAAATGTTTAAATATGATAATTCAAAGAAATCTGGAACTAGTAAAGATAAAAGTGGTAATAAGAAGGAGAAAGATGGTCATAGTAAGAAGTTAGGTAATTTAGGAAAGGAAACGCCAAAACACGATGCAGTCACAAAAGAGAAGGAGTCAAAGACCAAATCTTCATTTCTACCCAAAGGAAAGAAAGCAAAGTAAGAGAAGAACATATTTATTTTTTCTATTTTTTTTTTATTGAAGACAAATATATACGCGGAAAAATTAAAGGGTCAATACCCCTCCCCTACTCCCAGAAAATATTGTTGGCCACCCCTAAGAAAAATTGGAAAAGTTGGGACGCCTCCCCGAAAGGGAGGTCATTTTCTGACTCCTTAAAAATGTCATGCCCTGATATGCCAATTATTTATTTATAGTATATTCTTATAACCGTTAAGCATACAATTAAGAAATACCATATTAAAAGTGGTGTCGCATATTTAATAGCTTATCCGCCATTATGAATGAAAAAAACAACATTTGCTTTTTGCTCCCACTGAAACAATAAAAGTTTGAAAACACACACACACAAAATGAAATGCGATCTTCATCAAAACTTAAAACATATTTTATATTTTAAAAATCTATCATTTGTAAAGGTAGTCAATGTTTTATACTAATGTTTGTATTATCTCCATGGCAACGGCTTTGCTTCTTCTTTACACAGTTGAATAGAATACCATTGCTGCGGTCTCAATATTTGACAACATCTTGGTGTGAGCCGTTTCTATATTAAAATGAGATGAGATATGTTATGTGGTTGAAGAAAATCGTACACCGGTCAAAATGAAAAAAAAAGTGACATAGGACAGGGTTTACTCATC
Organism: Nanomia bijuga; assembly: GCA_032273505.1. Classification (NCBI taxonomy): domain Eukaryota; kingdom Metazoa; phylum Cnidaria; class Hydrozoa; order Siphonophorae; family Agalmatidae; genus Nanomia; species Nanomia bijuga. The sequence continues at coordinate 4,213 of JAUKPT010003094.1, forward strand.
AGGAATCAAAATGTGTTTTCTGATCGCATGCATGAGCAAGCAGTTTTAAAAGTTGAGCTGTTAAATTTTGCATATCCTTTTTTTTTGTTTAATACCTTTCCGATTAAGTTTTTCTATCCATGATGAAATTTGATCAGGCAGGGGGGGGCAGAAATCTTAAAAGGGCATTTATACATAAAGAATGAAAATTGGCGAAAATGGCATCAGAGAAACAAAAATGAGAAAGATAAGAACTGCTATATTAGGGAATAAAAAAAATGAGAAAAACAAGAAAATCTTTTTAACATCTGAACTGCTAAAAGAATTGCAAAATGAGAATCGATGAATTTACTGTGAAGGAATATTTAAGAAGGCCAATACCCTGTCCCCGTACTGCCCCCCGCAGTAGTTGGCTACCCCCGTGCTTCAGCCGCCTCTGTGCCTATCATTTTGACAGGTAGCTCCAAGACATACCTGCCCAAGCGATTATCGTACCGGTTATCTTGAGATGAATAACATTTTTACGATTGATTGATTGATTGATTGATTTTTTTTTTTTTTATGATTTTCATCCATTAACATGACATTCCCGACAGAGGCAGTATATATTAAGCTCTACTAACGGGGATGGATTAACATTTACGACACATCCAACATTTAACATCCCTGTGATTTAATCAAATCAAATCAAATCAAATCAAATCAATCACTGAAATAATGTCCGCCACAAGTGCTCCCTTGTGGTGTGTTAAATTTGGCAATGGATCCGTTAAATGTTAAATGCTCCATGTGTCGTAAATGTTGATCCATCCCCGTTAGTATAGCTTAATATATACTGCCTCTATCGGGAATGTCATGTGAATAGATGAAAATCATAAAAAAAAACAAAAACAAAAAAAAACTTTATTTTCAACAGCCGTATGATTTCCCCATACCATTTTCCAATTTCTTCCCTGTTTTTGTTAGGGTCTGAAACAATAGAAAACAGTAAAAATCACTTATTTCCTCCCTGGCGCGTTTGGACAAAATATTTTCATTCATTGTGATTAATCTTACGAAGAGGGAAGTTAGGCATCATAACCTTTGACAAAGATTAAAAAAAAAATGTTTTCCCTTTTTACCCCTTGGTTGCAACTTCTGTTTTTCTTACAATTGGCTGACGTTAATGGTTAATGGTTAATGGTTTGCACTTATGATGGAACAGCCATCCACAAGCTCTTTACGTCCCACCTAGTGTTTCATCAGCTACCAACTGACTACCCAATTTCCCTCACATGGCATGGGTCGGACTTATAGCCTAACGGTTGTAGTATCACACTTTAGTTGATGTTAACTAGCTACCAAAAGTCACCAGTCCAGGATTATTAAACCATTTTTTTCTGAAAATTGATTCTAAATACTGAAAAAAATACTAAAAAAGGAATTACCGGAAGGCACTAAACTAAATTTTTATGCATGGTGTCCTGGCCATGTGTTGTTATAGTTCGCAATGCATATAACGAAGCAAATATCAAGCCTCTAGTTAACTCAAAAATGAGAACTTAAATATCACCATGGCAATGTGATGTCTCAAAGACCACAAAACACGAGTTTTTATCATACTGATTGGGTTACCGTAACAACATCCAATAGGATAGCTATATTTAGTTTGCGCACGTGTAGTTACGACTCCACCCCCTGCATCAGGGAACACATGTGCAAATAAATACTAAATAAATGTAATGATAAAAGGACAGTGGCGGAAATGTAGGCGTATTCATTCTATCCATATTAACATTTTTTGTTGGATTAATTTATGCGTTTTTTGGGCGTCAAGAATGCTCCAATTAGCCATAATCTATCCCCAGATCCCCAGATCCGCTACTGATTAACCAACGCGTAATGTTTTTTTTAGTTTTTGGTTTGTATCGATTCTTTCTTGTATTTTTAAGGGATTGAACCAATCAGCTTCTTGATGCTGTAATTTCCAACCAATCAAATGGCTAAAAAAATTTGGCGTCAACCCCTAACCCCTAACCCCAACGCGTAGTCATGTTTCAACACTTCCATTCATGTAAGTTAAGCATCGTCGTCGTGAGATACTTACTGGGTGGAAAACGCGGATGGTAGAGGCGAATGTCATTACAAACGATGCAGTAAAAATGCACTCGACTCGAGCTCTTAGCGAGGTCAAAATAACTACCGTTAGGCAATGCCGACGGGTCGACCCATGGCATGTGAGGGAAACTGGGTTGTCAGTTGGTAGCTGAAGAAACACTAGGTGGGACTTTTATAGTCCTGAAATGTACATTTTTGGGTGTTGAAATGATCCAACTACTCATAATCTACCCCCATTGAGCCAACTACAGATCTATCACCCCCTGTATTAGGGTAAATGTGTGTAAAAAGAATGCTAAATAGGTAAAAGGATCTAACAGATTTAAACGAGACAACACAAAATAGAATAGAATAGAATAGAATCAACAGCTTTTAGGATTGCAGGCTCATTTGCCAGATGATAATTCCTTCATTCAGTTTGAAATTGTTCCTCTCAAAAAACTCCAGTATTATTATTTAGTGGATGTGATATCATTTTTAATGAGTGCCCTATTATAAATAATGGTATTTCTAAACAACATGTGTATGCAAGGGACTGTATGGAAGAAAGTTGTGAAACAGAATTAGTTGGAATAGAGAAAAATTAGAATAAACAAAATATAATATAGAAAATAGATCATTGGAATTTTGATAGAAACATTTCATCATAAAAATCACCTACAAACAAAGATTAAAAAGATAAAAGACAATATAAGAACATAGTATATATAGTATAGAAAATACCAAAATAGATAATTTAATGATAAATAAATAAGAAAATTGCGAAAGGAACCAGAGAAGAAAAGAAATGATAGAAAAATATTTCGAAATGATAGTCCATCCATGTTTACTTGTTTACTTTATTTTTCGATTCTTTTTTTTATTTTTCGTTTTTGACAGGCTCCCTGCATACTGAGTGTCTAACCCTTCCCCTACGCATTGCAGGGCGGGGGTTGGAGGGGCGAAGTTATTTTCAAAAATGGCCGTTATGAGGGTCAAATCACAAATGCCTGAAGAGGGCAGAGGGAGGGGGATCAGCATTATTACCGACATGTATTTTTTCGATCAGCGCTATAAATCTTTATTCTTCTTTGACTTTAAAAATTAATATTTTTGTTTTTGTTTTAATGTTTTCCCTGGAAATAATTCGAATGTTTTCATCAGTTTCGTGTTCCTACTAGTATAACTTTTGACGCAAATGAGCAGGAGTTGAAAACATGAACGGACTCGCGCAGGAAGGTTGCACAGGTTTCTTCGTTTTACTCGTTTTGCAATTTGCGATTGTTGAAGGAAGGAATACCCTCTTGGATATCACGTCCGCATAGCGGGAAAAAAAGGTTTTCGGTCTCTACCAATGAAATTGGTGTTAATAGGGGGTGATCTACACTCGTTTTTTTTTAATAATAAACTCGCTATAAGAAACAGGGGCCTCAGATGAAAAGAAAATTAAAAAACTCAATGCTGGATTTGAGGCGACCTAAGAAACTGCTCACATAAGAAAAGAAAATATTTTCTGTGGTATTGATAAAAATCACTGATAGATCACATTTTTCATATTTAAAGCAGATATTTTTAGATATTTTTTCAATCAGAAACTAATAAGAAAATTTGAGGGCTCGAATGGGAGGATTTTTAAGAAACTTTGAGGGCTCAACCGATTTGGAGTGTATTTCAACCCTGGGGCAAACGCTGCTGGTAGGGATTGATTCTACTTGAGGAGAGGGGCTTATACCTTTCTAGACACTATGAATAGGGTTAAAGAAAAAAAAAATCACATTAACTCAGGGACCGAAAACATGTTTCCATCTTGCGGACGTGATATCCAAGAGTATATTCCTGCAACAATTACAAGGGACGAATCGAGTGAAACGAAAAACTTCCTGTGAATTTGGCTAACTTGTTAGGAAACAGTTTTAGGATCTGGACCAACAAATTCAAACGAAAAGATGAGACCAATAAATCATAGGAAATTAAAATCATTTAACTAAAATAAACGTTAACAATAAAATTTTACAATCAACGATAAATGACACAACAAATTCGGACGACGTCCGAACACGTTTTCAATTCCTGCACTTACTCAACGCTCATGACACCCGGCATGACTTATTGATTTTGAAATGATTTATTCATCAGGATTAAAAATGAAGTTTCGAAGTAAGACGGTAGCGAATCCATGTTTACTCGTTTACTCCATGTCTCGATTATTTTTTTTTATTTGTTCGACTTATGTTATTATTACAGGCGTCCTTAGGAAAGAAAAAAATGTTGTCAGTGTCTGTGCATTGGAATTGCTAATGTAAGGGTTGACCTTTTCACCCCTTGAGGGGAGGGCAAACGCTGGAAGGGATCAAGGCCTGGGATGGGGGTCACAACCTCTCTAGACGCTATGGATTGGGTAAAAGGAATAAAACCACACTCACTCATCCACACTTAGTCAGGGACCAAAAATATTGTTTTTGATCCACACTACTCAACACTTTCGTGAATGAATTATTGATTTTGAAATGATTTATTCATCGTGTTATTTCTTTCTGAAATTAAAATGAAGTTTCGAAGTGTGACACTCGACATGTTTTTGTATTGTCTCGAAACTGATGATTCGTTTCCTTTTTACTCATCATCTTTCCACTAGCATTATTTCATTATTTTAATCTAGTTAAGCTAGCTTAGATTTTAAAAGAAAACTTTTATGATAGAATATGATAGAATAGTCTATATGCAATGAAATCACGACTGGTTTTAGTCAGCTACTAACACGTCCTACCTCAGTACATCCCGACCAAGAGCATCGGTGGTCACTTTCATTTCTACCGGGGAAAAGACTTAACGCTACAACTTTTGCCAAGGTTGGGGATTGTCAGGTCATTTTGGCTAGGGGTAGAAAACGAGCGACTAATTTTCGCCGGGGGAAAATAGGGAGATCCGGGAACTTGGGTACTTTATTGTTTATATTTTGGCAGGGACAGTAATATTTTGCTGAGGAATTGGTTGGGTTTTTTTTAACTAGAAGGGTGCTTCTATCTCTCAATTCCCACGATAAGCCTTCTTCAAGACCATTTTCTTTTCATTTCGAAAGATAAGGGAAATATTAAACCATACAAGAAGATATATGTTAAGGACGAACAAGAGAAAAAGATGAAGAAACGAGAAAAAATATTTATTTATAAAACAAACAAACTTTTAATATATTAACATAAACAAAAAGTTATTCCTTAAAGGATATATGTAAAAAGCTCCCTTAAGTTTTCCTCGCACAAAGACATTGTCAAAAACATCTTTGCTTTTTTTATATTTCATATCTATGCCCTCTGTTACGAATCTTCTTAAAAATGTGTCTAATTTGTATTTATTGATTGATTAGATATTACATCATCAAGAGTCTGATTTATTTATTTTAAAAATGATATCATGATTTTTTATCTTAAGAAAACATCAAAATTGTGTACATTTTTGAATGAAACAATTAGATTCTTCATGATGTATTATTTAACCAATCAATAGTCTGAATCAGAGGAATATTTGAGATGTGTGCTTTTTCTGTTATCTATCTATCATTTATTGCACGACATGAGTTCATTTTTTCGCCTGTGGGGAATTAATTTGTGCAAAATTCCCATCACACAAATAACATGTAGATAAATCAGAAAACTCGACTTCTATTGAAGCATGAAGAAGAAGAAGAAGAAGAAGAAGAAGAAGATGGACGAAAAGAGGAATTTGAAAACAGAAATAAGAATCAGAAGAATATTTGTTTAATAAAAAAATTGATTGATGGCATAGAGAATCGATTGATGGAAAAACTGATTTCATAAAGAGCTTTATTTCTAAAGTTTGTCTAATTTTAGGGAGTTCCGCCAAATTCAATATTTTAATTGGTTGGAAATTACATCATTAAGTTTTTAACATTCATGATTTAAAAAAAATATCGAATTGAATCTGATGCTGAAACTGATGCTGATGCTATAATTTCTAACCAATTAAAATGGCTAAAATAGCCGAATTTTGGCGATAATTTATTAATGGTTTGTTTGATTGGAAATTGTGTCATCAGCTTTTTGATTGGTTTATCTTAAAAAGTCCAGATTTGATTTTTTGTATCAAAAAGAATTCCAATCAGAGATTTACTGACATAAGTTTCTGTCATTCAAATCGTTGGAATTAGTGTAAGCTTTAAAGAAAAACCTTTACACATATTTTTAGGGATTTTCGGTAAATTGGTTGAAAATGAAATCTTAAAAGAATCTGATTCAATTCATAATTAATAGTTTTGAACAAATTTTTATATGAGATGAGTGGAGTCTGTAGCAGTTAATAAAAATCTCTAATAAAAACAATAACTAATTGTTTAAATATTTATCTTTTGATTTTGCTACCAAGAAAATTGTGAACATCAAAAAATATTTCAAATCCCAAGTGTAGTCTTTTATACTTGAGAAACGATTTGTAAATTTGACATTTACATTAAGTTGTGTTTATAGAAATATTAATGTTTTGAAAATATTTTCGACGAATATTTCCTTTAGACGAATTTGAATCGATTTTTTTAAGTCGATTGAAGAAACGAGAATAGTATTGTTATGATTAAACTTGAGTTGTTACTTGTTAGTTGTAGAAAAATTACTTGCAGTAGTAAAATTCTAGTTTCTTTACTTGTTTTCTATTTGTTTAAACTATTTATTATTAATTAATTAACTGCTTTTTTTTGCTAATTCGGGAAAAATTTCCAAAACCTCTGTCATTTTTTTCCCGCAAAAGCAGTTAATTACTAGAAAAAATGTCATCATTTTTGATGCATGGCCAGCTTAATTATGTATAATTTAGCTGGCCATGCTAATTATCAAGTGAATCAGATGTGATTTTCATCCGACGAAATGATGAAATTTACCCAAAATTTGAAGAAAAAGGTTTAACTGATTGTTTAAATGAATGATTTTATTGAGGAACAGCAGGGCTCCAGAATACTTTTTACTTCCGGGTACCGCGCGTCTTTTCTTGCGGCTTAAATTCTTTTTTTTTAATTATTTCAGGCTTTTAAAACTTCTTATTTGAGGGGTTGCATCCGTGATTTTTTGCAAAATACGGTGCTATAGAAATAACTCACTTGACTTGAGTAATAATCAATATAATATATATATATATAGGTCAAAAGAGAATGTTCCACAAAATAATATTTATTTTTGAATTGATTTGGTGAAGCCTTCCGGTTGATAGTGCTCTTTCCGGGTACCGGCTTTTCTGGAACCCTGGTCGCCAGTTTAACTTCTTAATGGACGCAGAACTTGTATGTGTATATGTTTGAATCATAGACTCAACGTATAAATATTCTTAGGGAGAGGGGGAGGGGGGAAGATGACGATTTTTTTGCTGGAAAATCTGCCCGATTAATGATATTTGTTAGAACTGTTGTGCACCATGGTAACGCATTTTAGCTTCTAGATTCTCTAAAAACGTTATTTTAGCCATTTTCAGCAACCAAAAAATTGATTTTACCGGAATCTTTTTAGATTTTTTACTTGACTGGATGGAAGGGGGGGGGTAGGGTGTTGTGCCTATGGTTTGAATATATCATTTTCTCAAATTTATTCTCCATAGTTTTTCTTCAAATTGCTTTCCTCTTCTCTCTTTCTATTCTATATACTGTATTATAATTATTATTATCATCATAAATTCTTTACATTTTTTTTCATTTTCTTCTTTGACTTTTTCATTTATATATGTATATAAAAAAATAAATATATATATTTATATATTGGAGAATAGATAAATAAATAAATAAATAAATTCGACAACAATAAGAAAAATGAAAGAACGTGATATAGTTTACAACTTTTCTTCGATTCTTCTTTTTTTTCATCCATTCTAAAATAATAAAAATTTCAAAACAGTGAAAGAAAGAAATAATGATCTGATCCGAGGTAATAGACTTGGTTTCACGAAAATATTTCTTCCATCTCTCTCACATAGATGAATATAAAAGAGGAGAACACTCAGTGCTACAAGGTTTTTTTATAAAGCGTGCAATTTTGGTGATTCACCATGGTGATATGTCATTATTGTTGCAGCTAAATCTGCCATGTGGTAATCGTTATAAAGGAATTATGAATAAACGCTTAAAATTACACGCTTTATCAACACCTTGGAGCACAGAACAGAAACTAGCTCTCACATA
>JAUKPT010003095.1:0-12438 GCA_032273505.1 Nanomia bijuga
TGTTGTGGTCCAGTTTATATATATATATATATATATATATGAAGAAGACTTTCTGACGCAAGATAACACAACATTGAAAAGACTTTCTTGACTGTTATTATAGTATCATTGCTGTTAATTATTTTGATTGTTGCTTTATTTTATTAATTGTTTTAGCTTCAGGAGGTATGAACTTATTATCGCGTCTTTTATGCATCTTTTATGCATCATTGGGAGATGCAACCATCTAGTGGCTTTAATGAAGTGTTTCAATGTTCATGAGTTACTCAATTTGTTCCGTTTTTTTACGGACACACTGTAATTTAGACTATTAATTGGTTGAATATTACATCATAAAAAATCTAATGATATCATTTTTAGATGAACCAACAAGAATTTTGATGATGTAATATTTAACAAATCAATAGTCTAAATTAGAAAAACTTTTGAGATAAACCCTAAAATATATTTACACACCTAATCTATCATGGTGGAATGATGGCAGATTAGTTACACTTGTAGCAAAGAGTTAAATTTTCTTTTTTGATTTAACTGATTGAAAAGTTTAAATGTGGGAGATAACCCCAATGGAATATGGCACTTTCATTTTCTGCCATTTCAAACACATAATTATTTAGAAATATGTGGTGCAGTGGCAGAAAATGGACTTGTCTTAACATCCTAACAGGTATATACCGATTAGAAACGGAGTATTCGATTCGTGGTCAAATTGTTATTTCACTTTGCAGCATGGCGAATTATGCATCCAAAGAGTAGACTCTTATGATTACCTTTAATTGTAAGCCATTTTGGTCTAGAGATTCTTATGTCTTGCTAAAAAAGATAGTAAGGTTGTAGTAGATGGAAATTGAATCATTTGATATGGAACATAGTGCAGATAAAACTATGATATTACTCTCAACACTGCAATTATGTAGACTTAGCAAATTCTGAATAGCCAGACAATAATATTTTGAGCGAATTACTTTAAAAACGTAAAAGATATCCAATGACACTTTTATTTCTGCCATTTCGAACATAAAATTATTTGAAAATTTGAAGACTCCTTGGCAGAAATTTAATTGGTCCCTATAAAGATAATTACAATATAAATAATGATCATTCAAAAGATAAATTCCGAATAGCCAGGCAATAATATTGAGAGTAAATTACTTTAAAAGCGTTAAAGATGTCCAATGACACTTTTATTTCTGCCATTTCAAACACATAATTATTAAGAAATATGTGGTGCAGTGGCAGAAAATAAACTTGTCTCTAAAACCATGACAGATGCTAAAAAAAATAGTTATGTTGTAGATGAAAATTGAATCATTTTATATGGAAAAGTGCAAAGAAAACTTTGAAATATTTCTCAAAATTGCACTGACTTAGACGGAATAATTTCCAAATAGCCAGACAATAATTTCGAGAGTAAATTATTTTAGATACATTAAAGATGTCCAATGGCAATTTTATTTCTGCCATTTCGAGCACAAAATTATTTAGAAATTTGTGGGCGCAGTGGCAGAAAATGAATTTGTCCAGCATAGTCACCAGTAATTAATTTATTGCAATCAAGAAATGGATTCACAATCTTCATTTTAAAGTAACCATTTATATTAACTAATGACAGGACTTGGAATTATTTGGTCTGAAGGGATATCCGATGGCCTTTTATTCGGGTCGTATTATCCTATGGTGCCAAAACTAATATAAAGCAAATGCATATCCTTCTCAATGAATTTACACAATTATACAAATATAAAAAATAAATGAGTAATTTAGTTATTAAAGATAACTGTTGGTTACCGAAATGAATTGTATGAATCATTGTATGAAAATGTCGCACCTAAAGTGTAGTTCGGGTAACTTGCACTCCCACTAATTTCCTTGGTCCCCTGAAAGTCAAAATTATGCGGAGTACCGAGTGCGCCCAAAAAATGTATACAAGATTTCTCATAAAGAAACAAGCTAAGAAGCAATATAAAAAAAGGTCTCGATTTGAATAGGTCATTTCAGATTTAAAATAATTTAAGGAAAAATTCCAATGTTTTTCCATTCTCTGTACTTTTTCCCTAATAGATCACTATTAAAGTACTTTACTATTACGAAGAAGGATATGTTTGTCTGAGACTGAGGGTTATTAAAGATTTGATTTGTGTGAGATTTGTTATATCTCATTTGATATTTGTCGCTTTTTGACACTTCTGGTAACAATTTTTGTTCTGGACAACTCCGGTTATACCGACCTATAAATAAATTGTCCCTTGGACATTTCACGGAAAGATCAGCCACAAAATATCCTCAACGCAGCAACTTCTGGGATTTAAGATGATAGAGGAAATTTTACTCCTGTCATTTCGCACACAAAATTATTTGACAAATTTATGGGCGCAGTGGCAGAAAGTAAACTTGTCCAATGAAAAAAATAAAGAGAAAAATGCTCAATCTTGATTGGATAAGATTGGTTAAGGGAGAAGATTCAAGAGAAGCAAAGCTTGAAAGATCAACATATAAGAAAGATTAGCTTCTGTCTGATAAAGTAAGATTTCGAAACGCTATATAACATCTTTTCAAATTACCAGTGACGCACATATAACAAATCGTCCAGGGGGGTGTAATAACGTCACTTTACCGATCATGTACTAATAAACCGACTGAATAGGAAATTGTCATGCCGATGAATAGAAATCAATCAATTTATAGATGATTTGGTCGGTAAAAACAAATTAGTGAAATTTATTGGTGGATTGGTCGATATGAAAAATTCTAAGCAGTAAATTTTGTCGGTAGTCTGGTCGGTAATAAAAAAAAACTTAATTTACCGACAAAAAGTGCTGCAAAAAATATTACAGCAACAAGTTGGATGCAACTAAACATTTAAAGCTCCTGCTAAGCATTTGATATCTTCTTGGTTCTTCAGCAGAGAGCATTAACATCTACCTGGATAAATCATCAAAATCTGTTGATTAACAGAATCTATTTTTCTCCCATCACCCATGAATTTCGTAAGAACGATGATATGTTTTACTCCGATGGAACTAGCAATGCAGAATAGACACACTGGAATATTCACAAACTCGTGAAACTGGTGACGAAATCTATAATAGTTTGGTAGGAATTGGACTGATCAAAATGATCGATGGAATCGTATGTTTCACGATCATTATCATTTTTTCTCCGATCATTGATCGTTGATCGGTTGTTATAATTACCCTGTACTTGACGCTTCTTAGTTTGCGGATCTCCCCTAGAAATTCTTGCCAGGCCACACTCTGAAAACTGAAACATTTATCGGAAATCGTTGTGATGAACATTATTTTAGCGATTTATTAATTGAATTACGAAGATCTTGGAGGGATTGGACGAAGAACGCTTTAATGTAAAATCTTAAATATTACCACTGTGCCTATAATTCCATCTATCTATATTAATCCAACCTAATGCCCTTCGCATGAATAAGAAAAGCAGGTGTTGTTCCCATATTCGACGTAAATCAGAATAGAATCAGAATGGAACTAGAATGAAACCAATCAAGGTGTTGTTTGTCTTGATCACTGCTTATTTTTAACAACAGTTTAAGGATTATGTCTAATTGAGACTTTTGGTTGGTTAAATATTTTATAATAAAGAATCTAATAGGTTCATTTAAAAAAGTCACAATAAGCCAGGTAGCAAAACAAAAATCCTGACCGCTAAACCTGGCTGATCGGTTGAATATTATATCATGCATTTAGAAGGTTAAAATAAAAACTGTTTTATAAAATTTATATCGAATCTAACAGCTTACACAATTTCTCGCATTCTGGGTACATTGTGATAACCAACTTTTAACACATCGTTTTCTTCCATATAAAGCTTAATAGTGAGCCATGCGTATGATGATGATAGTCGACAAAAAATCTACATATAAATCTACATATAAATCTACATATAAATCTACATATAAATCTACATATAAATTCCCACAGAGAAGATTAACACTATAAAGTGTCAGGTTAAGAAATATAAATAAAGAATTTCATACCTTGATACAATGTATTTGGTTAAAGATGACTTCGATGAAACGTTGACAGAAAAGTGTTTAGTCGCGGGGCTTGTTTAAGAGTATTTAGTACACGCTTTTTTGTAGAAGATTAGTGTTTTTTTTGGTTCAAGATGAATGTTCTTAACTTTTTGGCCAAATTCATCCTGATTTTTTCTTAGCATATTCCTAGTATACATATCATGTAGGGAGGTAATTAGAAATTAAGTCCAATATATTTGATTTTAAGTCTTTTTTACAACATTTCTTTATTATAAATCAAATCTTGGATTAAGTAAAAAACAAACAAAACCAAACTCATAAAAGAAAACAAATTATCAACGAAAATTCAAGATGTCGATAATCTTAGAGCATATTCTTAATTTTTTGTCAAATTTTATCTTGATTATTCTTATAAATTACATTATTATAAAGATAAAGCGTTTTATGGTGTAGTTATGACAAACCTTTCTAGGAAAACATGGTGCAAAAATACTTTATATGAACGATTGTTAATTGTAAAATTCTTGGCACCCAAAAATTATTTGAAATTTGACCTAAGTGTTGTCGGCAAGTTTCGGCTCTTTTAGCCGTTTGGTTGGTTGGAAATAACATCATCGAGAAGTTGATTGATTAAATTTGATTTAAACGTGAAGAATCTGATAGATTCAGAATGATTCAGAATCTTGATGATGTAATCTTTAACCAATCAATTGGCTAAATTAGCCATAATTTGGCGATGATCCCTAAATTACAAAGACAAAGACCTGAATTTTTTTTAACTTTTTTTTACTGGACACAGAGAAAAAAGACCTTTAATATTTTTCGTATATATATATATATATAAAGAAGAAATGTTAAACCGAAAAGGTGCATTTTAAGGATTTAGTACAAAACCAGATAAAATGCAATATTTGTGAATATTATTTATCTCGCTCTTATATAAATCGCATCTTCAGGATATAAATCACTATAAATGTAAAAAAAACATATATATCTGCAAAAATTAAGATATGTGTTACGTCATTCTCAGAAAAGCGTGAAGATGTAAGTATTTTACAAAGAAAATAATGTCAATCTATAGTTAATTAGGGAACGTATCCATGCTGCTTTATGGTTCCATTTCGTGAAACTAGAGAAATTTATAAATTATCCTGTATGTGTATCCTTGCGATATATAGTCAGACCATTTTTAAAATAGACTTCGAGGAATTTGATGAAATTCAATACCGAATCAATTCTGTCCGTGACAATACCAACATAATTGGTAGAGCACGGGATTGGACCACATTGTGTTTTATGGAAGCAATTGCCATTAAAACCAATAATCCTCTATTGAATACTGGTTTGAAAGCTACTAAAAACCTGCAACTATTTTGACTATTATACCCATTGTTTCCCTTGTAAACTATGAACATGCATGCTATACTTTTGACGCATTAGCCATAAATTGAATGCGTTGATTGAAGTTGTGTGAAGATGTATAAAGATGTAAAGATTGTCTAAAACCCATAGGCGTAGCGGAAAGGAGCCTGTGGGGTCCCCCCAACTTAATACATTAATACAACTAAATTGATCTAATGATTTTTCATCACACACCCCGGCGAAATCCGCACAATTAAACGCAAAATAAAACGCAAAATTAAACGCAAAATTGAACACAAAATCTTTCAGCTGAGATGACGTAATTACTGACCGACAAAACGATTATTCTTTTGAAATTATTAAAGTAAGTCGCATTAAAATGACGTATATGGGAGTGGCAACACGAATGGATTCATTTGATGATATGTTTGAAACAATTTATGAACCAGTAATAAGGAGGAAGGATTCACAAATACTGGTGGTTGCTGATGATGAGGTAATCTGTTATATTCTGATCTGTTTTATTCTTTCTTGATCTATCTTATTGTTTTTGAGTTGTTCTGTTCTGTTCTGTTCTGTTATATTATGTCCTGTTTTGTTCTGTTCTGTTCTGTTCTGTTCTGTTCTGTTCTGTTACATTTTATCAATTTTATCAAAGATATGAAAATGATATAACTCCGGTGAACTTTTGAAGTCCTCCGGGGCTAAGTAACAGGGGGTATTTACATTGCTGAATAATGACGTATTCTTTCATGACATGAAAGGTGACCTGTCTACAAAAGCATAGTTAGTAGATCTAATGGTTATGAAACATATTGCTATATGTTATTGTCGATGTTGTGCATGGTTAAATAATGAACAAATGTATTGAAATCTATCGATAAGAACTATTACTCGAAACAATACCATTTTCATTAACCTAATGGGAATAACTTCATAATAAATGTAATCGTGATATATAATAGATAGATTTGTAAATTTTAAGTCACGTGATATAAACCGATGCCTTTATGATAATTCAATTGTGTTTCATAACCATATGATGTAATGAACAAAGGAAACCACGATATAAAGCTTCTGACAATTTCTTTAAAATCCAGGGTTTATTGACATGGTATTTACTGATCTCGTCCTTTTTCTGAGTATCTTCAAAAATGATTTCCACTCTCGAATGGACTTACAGAAGGCTTACGGAGGGTCCCGATTGGTTGGATATGGGCGATAGAAGTATTCTTAACGCCAACAAACAAATATTTCGCGATCCATTCATCTTTTATTATCATTATTCTACTCAAATGGGAAATATTCGCTCTTAAAATGAGTATATTCATGAATACACTGAATATACTCCATATCCCCCACTACTTATGACTTAAAACATTATTCTTTCTTAACATGATAGGTGACATTATACCTGTCTACAAAAGGAAACCGCGATACAAAGTTTTGATCTTCAAGGGAAGTTCTTGATGGAACTAAACTTCATGAACAATGTTGGTCTTTTGTTGTTAGAATTTTCCTACTGACCCTGAATACCGAATCTGATTTGACAATCATAGGTAAACATTTGTCCGAAATTGAAAAGAACGCGCAGTGGTATGTCATCTTTCAGCACACTTCCATCCATGTAAGTTAAGCATCGTCGTCTTCTTGTTTGGTGCGGCTTCTTATTTAGTGCAGAATATGAAAATGATGATAGTTTTTCCATACTGCAAAATAATTAAATGTATTATAATATCACTTTTCACGGATCCTTTTTAGTGCGGGCTTTTTCAATAGTTGTTTGTAATCAATTTCTCAGAAGATTGTTCTAAAGATATTTGTGATATAAGCTGAAATGTTGAAGTTTGAAATGAAAAACTGATCCTAGACCTCCTTTGACCCCGTCTAAATTGTTCAATTTTATTTTTTGGGCGGGGATTTCTTAAATAAAAAGATTTGATCAAGGAAAGCCTCATTAGTTAAAGTGATATCTAAAATGTATCTATGGTCTAAAATCACTATAGTTCTTTTTCAATTTATTTAATAATGTAAGTAAGTAAGTTGGTCGACCGTAGTCGATGGCGACCCGTGAGAAGGGGTAGACGCGACCCATATACCTGGTTTACATCCTCGCGCTAAATCCTTAATGCTGAGTTCTAAAGCAGGACCGCAACGAGTACTATTTTCCAAGTCTTTGATCTGACCCAGCCGAAATTTGAACCAACGACCTTGCGAACATAATAAAGCGAGCATTCTACCTTTATGTTAATGATGTTAATAGGGTAAAAGATTGACACGTGATTTTAATAATACATACATCTAAATAGTCCAGTAACCATAGGTTAACTAAGCATAAAAAAGTAGATAAAAATGGTATGGTTTGCTATGTTTTGGTTTATACTTTCTAAGATAATTGGGTTTAAATTTTACAAAAAATGCCAATTTATGCTGATTCTGTTGGTTTTTTGGAACTTTGCACACACAAAACTCATGATCAAACATAGCAAACCATACCATTTTTGATACACACGTCTAAATGTTTCAGTTTGGATTTGTACTTGCGACTGCCAAAGAACTGTGTTAAACAAAATAAAACAGCAGCACGAATCTATAAAAGAAGTTCATTTCCAGTAAAGGGGAAGTCAGGAAAGTTTAGATTA
The DNA here is from genome assembly GCA_032273505.1 of Nanomia bijuga. Lineage (NCBI taxonomy): Eukaryota > Metazoa > Cnidaria > Hydrozoa > Siphonophorae > Agalmatidae > Nanomia > Nanomia bijuga. The sequence continues at coordinate 8,011 of JAUKPT010003095.1, forward strand.
ATTTAGTCTAATTTAGATTATTAATTGGTTGAAAATTACGTAATCAAGATTCTGATTAGTTCATTTCAAAATGTCACAATTTGAAGTTTTTATAAAAACAAAGATTTTTGGTGAAATTGTTTTGTGAACCAATCAGAATCCTGATGATGTAATATTTAACCAATTAATAGTCAGAGATTTGAGATGAACCAGTAAGGGGAAGTCTGGAAGGCAAAATGAAACGTTTAGAACTCAAAATATAGTAGTAGTTAAAAGATAAAATAATCCTAAACAAAGACTCTATATATGGCAATATTTGGCTTTTTCAGCTATTTGATTGGTTAGAAATTACAGCATCAGGAAGCTTATTGGTTCAATTTAAAACTTAATGTTAAAAATGATGAAACGTTTCCACACGAACCAACCAAAATCATGACGATGTAATTTTCAACGAATCAAAAGATTGAATTAGCGATAATTTTGTATCACATCATAGCATGGTATGGCTTCTCTTCCTGTATCTAAATATGTCAGACTACTTCGTATGACTTTGAGTAACAAAAACGGTCCAATCAATTGCTTTATAACTGTTTGTATGTACATAAAACAATATTGGCTATATCATTATAAATTTGCCTTAGCTTTGATCCTGTTATAGTTTTTTATTAAGATCTGACATGTGAAGGTCATTCAGACTGAACGGGGAATCGAATTTTGTACTTTACATGGTTGCAGTTGTTAAGATTATATGCATGGTAAAGTTGTCAAGTCACTAGTTACTCATTTAGAACATAATTAGGAATCATCGGCAGACTTTTGCTAATTTAGCCAATTGGTTTGTTGAAGAGTACATCATCAAGATTCTGATTGGTTCATCTTGATGCACTTTTTTTATCATTTTTGGTGTCAACAAACCATAAAATTGCGAAATTTTAAATTTAATCAATCAGACTCTTGGTGATGGTATTTCTAACCAATCAAAGGGCTCAAAGAGTCGAAATTTGGCGATAATGCAACTTAAGAGGAAAATCGGAATACTTGGATTGATAACAGACTTCAATTTTTGTTACACGGTTTTTTTTATAAGAATATCCAAGATAAAATTTAACTTGAATTTGTGATAATATATTTGTGTATACTAAGAATATGATAAGAATAAATTGAGATGAATTTGGCCGAAAAGTTTAGAATATTCATCTTGAACGCAAAAAATACTATTCTTATATAAAAAGCGTGAATTGTGAAAATAAAGTAATACAAGAAGCACATCTTCTATTTTGATCAAATAATTATTATAATACATTCTTTAAATGTTGAATAATCACTTGAAAAAAAAAAGATTTAGAAACAAAAGATAATGCTATTACTTTAATACAAGATAAAGATAAAGATAGCTACATATGACGTTCAGATCACTCATCTAAAAAGAATTGAATTTTGAAGGTATTTTGTACATTTGACATGCTATAGTGCCTTTTTCGTCGAAGTTTTTCTCAGAACGGATATATGAATATTTGAGGCTGAAAAACGATAAACAAATCAGAATATACAGCCTCAACGGAAATTTACGTGTTCTTATATGAAATTAAAAACGTGTATTAGCCACATCTTCTTTTTGTGACCAAATAATTATTATTAAACAAAACAAGAAAATACATTCGATTAATGTTGTCTAATCACCCAAGTGCATTGTAGATTCAGCTTTTTACTCAAAAGATAATCTTTTTCATTGAATTTGGCAGTTTTGCGGTTTGAATTACGACGTACATGTGTCAGTATTACAGAATTGTTACCAGCCTTTCAATTTTTGAAACAAACTTCCGAAAGATTATGTCAAAGTTGTCGACATAAAAGATCATGCTCACATAGAAAAAAAAAGAAAAAAAGAGCTCACTACAAATCGTATTTGACTATTAGTATACATCGTGTCTAATCCACACAAGCACGGTGAAGATTATTCCGTAATTTGAAAAAGTTCCAATCAATATCATTAAGGGTTACATCGTAATTAAGCTGCCATTATGGATCGAAGTGCACAAGATTATGTTCTTATCGCTGAGAACAAGTTCGTAGACTACGCTTTATGTTATCGTAGAAAACAAATCAAGCATAAAGATTTAGTTCGTATAATCGCCGACCATCTTGTCGATCGGAATTTCATCCCGGACTTTTGGGCTGAAGTTTTAAAGGTACTTTTTTATATTCACTGTCTGTTTGTATGGGCTTATAGTTCCAGTAACGGGTTATATTTTAACCCATTGTTCATAAATACTCAAGAAAATGTTAAAAAACCCTCAAAAGCCTTATTACGACTGGGCATATCATATATGAGACGCACGTTTCAAGATGTGTTCTCTCTGGAGTGATATCTAATACAAAAGCCATATCTTTTTGAGGGTTGTTTTTTAACTTTTTCTCGGGTGTTTGAAGAAAATAAATCTGCTTTTGTCCACCTCATGCTCGATTTTTGCTTTTTTTTATCTTTTGTCGTGTTTAATGGAGGGGGAGTCTCGCAGGTGAACCTTACCCCCCTTTTTATCTGCTTATACGAAAATGCTCCGTTGTACGAACCAAACAAACAAAATCGCATCAAAAAAAAAATATTTGTCGAAGTTATGGCCTTTTAAAAGTGCTAAATTTTGATGGCTCATCTGGGCACTTTTTTACAAATCGGGTATTTTTTAGAGTAGACTTAAGTAAAGAAATGGCTTTTGAATAGAAATGTATGTATTTGATAACAAGAAGGTTTGTGTCGACATTTAATATTAAAAATAAACCACAAAATATATTAAAACAAAATAGATAATTAGATAAGTAACAGTCACTAAGGGTAATTAAGGCCTAAATTGTAAAGTCGCGAAGTACACAGATATGTTTGGGTCATTCTAGCGGATATTTTGGCCGGAAACCCCAACTTTTTCTTACATTTTCATATGTAGAATGATGTAATGATTTAAATTACGGAAAAAAAACAATTCATTTTCGAAACACTTATTAACGCGTATACCTCCTTAACCCTATTTTGTATGGCCCTATTGGTAGGGCTTATTTTGTATGGGGGGATCCTAGGATCCCCACCATTGAAAAAAAAACTTAATAACGTGCTAGAGGGATCATACTTGGCATAATTGAAATATGTGTTAGAAAATTTTGATTAACGTCAAAATTTTCGACATGGCGATGTCATGACGTTATTTTCGGGCGATGACGTCATAAAAATCAGACATTTTTCCACTTTTAGAAAAATACCGATAAAATTTGTTTTTGGCATCGGGAAAAAATCATTAACCCCTCATTTGAATCGTATTTTAACGTTCTTTTCGAAATCTAACATAATTTAACTCATTTTTGATGTCATCAGCACCTTTTTATGCCAGCATTTGTTACATAATGTCTTATGACGTCACGACGTCGTAAAATGACGTCACGGCGTCAGATTTTCATGACACTTTGTCAAATGCTTTCTTTTAACAGTATCTCAATTGTGTCCAAGTCAAAATATTTACTTTTGACTTACTTTTCCTTTAGTGAACAACACATGTTTCGTACGGGGCAAGATGCACTACATGACTTTTGACGGTTTGAGTTACAACTTGCTCGTTGGCTGTCGTTACATCCTCGTGCACGACTTGTTGAACAACCTGCAGATCACCATGAACAACGACCCCAACATGACTCACTCAAAGCGCACTAAGAGGTCGGTGGATATCACCGCAGACGGAAAACACGTGCATTTGGGAAACAGACGTCAAGACGGCAGCTTTAACGTCAAAGTCGACGGTAGTCTGGTGCAGTTGCCGCATAACGGTGTGCCGAGAATGAAACTTGTAAGTCCTTTCTGTCAGGAACATTTGCTCTGAAGAACGATAAATAATGCGCATGTGATCGCCCGCGTCTAATGGCAAAGACTGTTGTAAGTCGTTTCAACTGCGCCCTGTCTAAGCGGCGCTGGAAAAAGGTAACTTTTTAGGGAGCGTCAGCTCGACGCTTTTGACAACATATCCATTATGGTTAGACAATGTAGATGCAAACTCCCAACAGGTATAGCGATTATGGTTTGACAATGTAGATGCAAACTCCCAACAGGTATAGCGATTATGGTTAGACAATGTAGATGCAAACTCCCAAAAGGTAAAGCGGGAATTTGTTACAAGAAGGTTGAAGCAACAACGGACACTCCGAATTCTTACATAGAGCGTCAGCGTGAAATTTGGAGCGTCATTTTAGCTGCTTGCATTAATCTCGTAAATTTTTTTTGATTCTCTAAGACACTCTTTAGAGTCATTTTCAGCTTTTTATTTACGAAGGTATTACGGAAAAAACACTGCGTCAATTTTTGCCTGAAAAATGTCGTCACTTTTGGAAAATTCTGTCACTTTTGTCTGGTTTGTGAAGAGGGCATCGAGACAGGGTGTGTAAATAGGGGGGGGGGGGGTGGGGAATATTTGT
>JAUKPT010003096.1:0-12438 GCA_032273505.1 Nanomia bijuga
CAGTTCTAGGAAAAATTAATTTGCATATCTGGGTCTATTCTATAGAAGAACCCTGTTTTAAGCAACACCCAGACCTAGAACGCAAATTATAAAATAGAGATATAAGATAGAGAGGATAAATTCTTACTGGTATGCAGGGCTCTACATTTTGAAATTCTTCCGAAACACGAAATAATTATTTGTAGAATTTTCCGACGTCATACAATAAATCAAAAAGAATTCCTTCTAAGATCTCGAGAGCAAAAAAATCCCAGAGTTTTCTTTTTATTACTTATTTTGTCTCACATGTTCGTCTTAATATTTGGAAAAATAACTAGTCATCCCCATTCACTTTGGCAACCGTTTAATGGACATTAATAAGGAGGAAATTACAAATGAAACAAAATGTAAATGAATAGTCATAGTCATAGTCATGGATACAGATAATGTCTAAAAAACGATTTTGGAGTGGAAGAGTCAATCTGTGGATAAAATCCATTCCTCTTCTGCTTCTGTCGTCGTAACTTAGATATACAAAGATATTTGAGCAGAACAATTGTTAATTGTTTTAAACTATAATTTAAGCGCGTAAAACCAATTTCGTACTATCTTTTCAGTACATTCAGTACATTCAGTACATTCTAACAGCTTACCCATAAATGTAGTGCACAGAATGTAAATAACGTGCAAAATAAAAATTGGCGTGGAAGAGCACAGCCTTCTCTAATAATTGAGACAAGACAAATATACATATGATGCAGAAATATGAAAAAAAAGAAAGTTTAAGACTGTTTTCTCTTTTACTTTCTTAAGCCTAAAATGTAGTAACTACTCACAATGTATGATTGAAACAACACATTGATATGAAAACATTCCTACAAAATTAAAGCTATCGAATGGGAGTGGGTGAAAAGTAGAAAGAATAAAGGTCATTTGACATTATCTGTATCATTGGTCTTACTTTGACTTTCAACTAATAAAAAGATAAATGATATATTTCAATTTTCTGAAACAGTCTGAAAATAGGACAAGTAGGAATAAGCGGGAAGTGTGATGATTAAAAAAAGAAAGAAATAAACATGATTTTAAAAGAAATATAAGAATAATAGCACCGGTGTAGCAGATTATTTTACTCCCTGGGAAAAATGTTTCTCACAGTTAAAATAAACTAGAAAAAAGTAACTCCCCTAGAGTCTTTATAAACTTAAAAATAGTATTTTCCCTCAGTTTATTCTAACTTCCCTGATTAGTTCATTGGTGAAAGGGGAGTCAATATTGACTAGTTAATAAACACTCCTTTTCCAATTTAAATTTGGCTTACATCTCAAATATAACCCATATATTCATTGAAAAAACACGTCCATATATTCATATGCACACGCTTATCAATTTTTCGGTTCTTGATTGATACATATCAAAAAGGGTTGCTTGCAAAAATTGATGTAACACGTGATTTGTAAGAAGTCTTATCTTCTTCTGAAATGATTTGACTTCACAAGACTCATTTATAAAGAAAGAAAATTATATTAGCCGCGAAATTTAAAACCCCCGAAACAAATATCCTTTGTTAAAGTATACGTAATTCGGTTCTATGATGTATAATGACTGATTGTCGTGCAAGTTTCAAACGTATTTATAGCCTCAAAATTAAAGAATGTGAGCACTAGCATTCTGTAGTCCATTCGTGTTTGTAGTCTATCATGGCCAGCTTAATTATAATTAAGCTGGCCATGAGTCCATTTATCTGTACCTCATAAAAACACTGAAACCAAAATATAATCTGTCAACTTAAAAAGGGCGTTAAAATAAACCAAGGGAGTCATTTTTTCTTAGGAATTATTAACTCTAGGAAGTCTTGATTATCTAGTCTAAAATAACTGGGGAGTCATAATTTAGGGGAGTTGAAATTTTGCGTGACTCCGGTTCAGAAAAATCAAATTTCATTAAAAACTTTTCGTGTGAAAAGCAGTGCTTTTTAGATCAGCGAAAAATATTTACACATGAAGTCAATGACCAAAGTTTCCCGAATTCTATATCTGATTGTTAACATGTTTCTACATGGACTAAGGTTCTATCCGGTTTTGATATGACATCTATTTACGTCCTCGTATTTCCTTTAAAGTCCTTCTATTAATGAATTGTTTAAAGATTGTATTTCTATCGAATTCACTCAGAGAATATGTTTGTTTAATATTAGATTTCTATGGATTTACAGTTTTCCTTTTCCTTTACCTGTTACCATGCGTTTATCCTTTTATCTTGCCCGTCAATTCCCACGCGAAGATTCATGGGGGAGATATAACAGATGTGACAACGAACTCGAATAATAATTATTTCCAATGTAATTAAGACAATATGAATTCTTTCTGTATACTTATGGCAGTTTTGGTGTTTTAGGCAGTGACACTATATTCTGCTTGGACTATTTTTGGAACGGTTGAAAATTGCATTTTGGTTATGAGTCTCAAGGATGTCCCAATATTTACCGCCAAATATCAAGATACTTCTGGTACTTCAACTCAACTTTTCCTTAAAACCCTGTATCATAACTGGCGAATTATTTATGTGATAACGGGGTTTAAAATACGGATTTGTATCAGTTGCGTGTTGGGAAGGGGGTTGAAATTAGTGGCAACGTGGGACACGTTTGATTGTTGTTGCCCTTCTTTAGACTATTGTTTAACTTTAAATGGTCTATGTCCAACTTTCCTATTAACTCTGGTCACGCCCGTGTCTTTTTTTTTCATAACTGGCTAATACGATTTTGTTTTAAGTGATCTATTTGTCAGGACATTTCTTGTTTTAGAATAGATAAAGAGTCTGAATATCTTTTCTTTCTGAATTTAGGACTGAAAATGATTATATCTTTCAGGAAATATTTCAATTACGTGTTGTGGAGAAACAACACAATCGTTGGAGACAATGGAGGACGCGCCACGTGGAGAAAGATCTCAAATATTGTCATCCGAGATGGCCCGAAGAAAAAAAGTATCTCGAATCCGAGTTAGCGCAAATCCGAACATTTCAACGGACATACTTTCGTGAGCCGTGGAATATATTCGAATGGATTGCGTACTTTGTAATATTGACACTAGTTTTAACGCGTATTTTATCCGTTGCTTCCAAAGATAAACTTGCAGAGGAAATACATCCGAGAATATATGCGTTAGGTTTAATTGTTATTTGGTTGCGTTTTATGAGATCGTGTCGTGCATTTAGAAGTCTTGGTCCATTTATTGCTATTTTAGGTAAGTTCTCCCTGACCATGTTTGTTTTGTATACATTTGGATGCTTTGCCGCTGTTATTTCAATTCTGATGTTTTCAACTTAAAAAAGACGCGTTCAAATTAAAAGTGATATTTTTTCTTTATTTCTAATATTTTTATTAAATTTTTAATCCGAAATAGGGTGTAGAATCATGCCTAGTCAAAAATGTTTTGTTTTTTTGTAAAATTTCGAGATTACAATCGACCGTGAAAAATATTTGATTTCTAGTCTGATATTTCAATTTTTCAATGTTAATGATTAAATCTTTTGAGATTTTCTGATACTTAATCGTGACTGGATCTCTTCGTTACCTTTCATAGGTTCTGTCATCGCTGATACAATGAAGTTTGCGTTCTTGTTTTTCGAGTTTTTTATCCCATACACAGTTGGCTTCTGGATTCTGTTTGGTGGCCCTGAACACGGCGAGAAGATGGGAGACAGTGCCAAAAATTGGGAGAAATTCAATGATCTAATGTTTTCAGTTTGGAGTGTAAGTATATGTTGTTTGATACAACGACCGATCAAATTTAGTCCAGGTTACTAGAAAAGACTTATCCAGCTTGTCCATAAAATGACCATAAAATACTAGTCCATCTAACTATTTTTTGCTTACACTACTAGTTTAAACTAGATGTAAACTAGTCACATGGACTTGATTTGGCCTGTCTGTAAGATTGTAAAATATGCCTTAACCGTGACTTGTTCTAAATAAGAACAATTCGTTTTACTAATATCTTTATCGCCTCAACGAACATGATGGTGCATAGCTGGTTACATATACTCTTTAGTTTAGAACATTTTCTATTTAATTGGTGGGTACTGTCAATATTTATTTTGTCTTCATCGAACTAAAACACGTGTCTATTTTTTAGATGACTTTGATGGGTGATTTCGATTTTGCTGGCTTAGTACTAGTCGATCGTTTAATGGCACAAATTCTTTGCGGAACATACTTCGCACTTGCGAGTGTCGTTTGTATGAACTTGTATATTGCGTTGTTATCCGACACATTTGCTCGAGTGTACGCTCAAGCGAAAGCCAACGCTGTCATGCAACAGGCTGTGTCTGTCATCAACTTGGAAGGAAAATTGACAAAGAAAAAGAAACTTGCGTATGGACATTACATGCAAAATGAATGCAATCCAGAAGTAAGTAAATATGTTGTCATGCTTGCGTTTATATCAGTGCCCCAGCTTACTTTTAAAATCACCGGCTGACATTTGAAAATGATGATGTTCCCGTTTCCCCGGTACATTCAACTCCACCGTTTACTGGATTAGGTAGGCGTAAAGGTCCAAAAATTGGCCAAAATCACTGGACGTCATATGTTTATGGTCCCTTTTCATTTCATTTTGCAGTGATTGCATGCTTTCAAAGCATAATTATATCGTGCCTGTCTCATTTTGTCGCAGAGGGTTAGGAAAACCTTTTTGTTTATTTAAATTTATATATTTCGTTAGTCTAGTAGCTAAAGAACCCGCTAACAAAACACTGTCATGATGAATAATACAAAGGGGGTGGGGCAGGGGCAGTGTTTAGTTTCTAACATCTTAAAAGGAGAAATATTTTCGATAAGAGAAAGTCTTGTACACAACACGAACCTTCTTTCAACTTGTTTGTTTTTACATTCCTCTTCAAGCGGAGGATGTCCGTATCGAAATGATTTCATTCCATGTGTCATCTCATTAAGTGCTTTGGGATGGACTCCGTCCATCGATTCAATTTCTATTATACTTAACGCTTGACGCGATTATTTTCTCTAACCTTACTTCTTCTAAATTACATTTTGTTACTAAAAACGAAACAGCGAGTCTTTATTTTGCTTCACGCTATTCATGAGTGAAAAAGAGGCCTTAAGTACGGAAAGTTGTTCGTCCCGTTTCGTTGACAGTATCCCTGTTATTTATCGTTTTTAATTTTTTGTGATTGTTTTTAAAAGTATTTTAAAGTTATTTTGTTGGACTTTAGAAGTATGATTATCAAGCCTGATGTTCAAAACATTCCTGTAGACGTTCGTTCAGCAGAATGCAATGCCATCATCGGATGACTTCAAAAAGTGTAGCATAATCCGAAAATATGCATATATTTACTAATTTATGATAGAAACTATATTTTTGTTTTTTCTAGTTTGTATCACCAATCTTGAGCATATTTTCGGACTATTCTTTTTTCTATAATTCGTGGAACAGACAAATCCCCAGTAGCAGTAAGTGAGCGATCTTCGATGACCATCACAGAAAGCTAAGCAATATCAGCAATCTCGCGGAAAGATTTAACCTCCAAATATTTCTGTTTCTTTTTTATACCGTCTGCATTTAATTCTTCCCAAATCAATACTTCCACATTACACGATGTGGATAGTATGGCAGAAGTGAAGTACTTTATGTTTTGCATGTCTTGCATGAACCTTATCAGTATCTGAAGCCTTTATTGCAGGAAAAAATGAAAAAAATATAATTTTGTCAAAATTACCCCGCTTGATATTCTTAGGTGGCTTTCAAGTTTATCATTCTACTGATGATAGACAAAGTTACTTTGCCCTATATAATACAGAGATCTCTCTACCTATTTTGAAAATAAAAGAAATTGCGATTTTTTGACTGTATATTCTTGGAAAAGTTTCCATAAAAATGAATTGAAACTTGTTGAAAATACACTTAATGAAGCATTTAAACAACTTATCTTTTTTAATAAATGGTATGGTATTCTGATCCATAATGCTTGTAAAGTTTAACAGACTACATACAGTTGATTGTATGTGTTGCGTGCAGATGTTGAATTGAAACTTTTGGAAGACACTTAACGAACGAAGCAAAATACCCTATCATAAAACGGTTGTTTGTCCTTAATTGTTAAAATGAGGCAAAATGGGCAGTACACGATTGTATGAATTTCTGATCATCCTCAGAGGGGTCATTTAAAAAAGGCTGCTCCAGGAGCGGAATGAGCGGTCACCCAAAATGCTGGCATCACCGCCACATTTTTTTTATTGTTGACACTTTTTTGCATTTCGCATTCTTTTTAACCGTTTTTCAGCTGCACAATGCAAGTTTTTAGGGCTTGATCTTTTTTAAAAAGTTTGTTTATTTTTACCCGGTGACATAGGGGGACCCCAAAAAGGGACAAACGGTGACATAGGGGAGCGAGTGAAAAATTGCCATTTTTCGGTGACGTCCTTTTTCGAAAAATTTGGACTGTGCAGTGTGATTTGAACTCACGACGTATAGGTTACCGGCTTTCTATCAGCATAACTTTACATACAGATTCGAGTGTATGGATATGAATACTTTATTGTTGACCTCAGCTGATTGTTGTTCGTTTTCTTTCTCTTTAGGAGGTGTATTCGCGTGATGAGGGCAACTCTCCTGATGACCACGAGAACGATATGTTCGAGAAAGTAACGCGCAGTATTTGTAATCGTATCGATGAAATGGAAGATTCCTTTAAACGACAGAATCTAACGAGCGGCGGCGGCCGTGACAATGCCATCAGTGCCGGCAAATTAGGACCCGGAGGTGGTGGTGCTTCAGGGGGGCTCATGGAACTTTTTACTCATCAAAGTGGACAGATAACCGAAGTGAGAAAAGAAATCGAAGAATTAAAAAAACTTATGTTTCGTTTTGTAAAACAAATGCCACCTGCTGATAAGCCTAAATCGTTACCTCCTCCTCCGGGTCCAGGTCCAGGCGGACCCGGTGGTCCGGGTGGTCCAGGTGGGCCTGGATTTCCTGGTCCTCACATTCCATCTGTCTATCCAAATTTACCTCCTGGTAATGACCAAATCGACAAGAGGCCACGACCACCGAATCAGCCGCAGAGTTACCAGCCTCAACCATATCATCAATTTACGAATCCTACTTTAGCACACCCGCCACAGAACGTATTCCCTCCCAGTCAGCAACACATGTTTCCCCCACAGCAGCCTCACGGATACACCACGGATCCTGAACATGACTTTACAAATAGTGGAGGCCGTGGACGCGGTAAAAGGCGTAGACGTGGCAAACGTGGTGGCGGCGTTGGCGGTTATGATAGTGATAACAATAGTTGCTATTCTGAACAAGTACCTATGCAATATATGCCAAGGGAACGTAGTCCTGGCTCAGTAAAATCTGCTCCTGGTGGAAATAAAAAGAAGAACCGTAAAAATGGTAATAAACCATTAACTGGTAGTTGGGAAGATATACGTGCTGATATTATTACGTAAAATTACCCCCACCATTTAAATATTAGTCGGAGATTTAACCAGAATAGGGAGGAAAACAAAAAAGTACCCTCGTGCAGCTATTATCATATCGGGCACTTTCGAAGGTCTAGCCCAGTTGTTCAGTTGCTGGCAATTGGCGCCGTATATTGTTATTAAAAAAAGGGCTAAATGAGCTAGTGTTTTTTCTTCAGGTTTCGTTACGAAAAAATCAATTCATTATCTTGACAAAAAGATTCCTATTAAAATATTTTGTTGTCCATTTTTTTGATAGCAATACACGAGGACCATGTTTTTGCCCGTTTTTATCACGGTTTCGGAATCGCATAAGAATGGGTTTTAATTTCAGAACCGTCTTACAAAGAATGATATTTCAGATATATTATTATGACGGTAAGAAAATAGAATAAAAACGAGACATATCCATCAGTCAAAACTTATATTATAAATTAAAAAAATGAGAAGAAAAAAACAAGTGATAACTGTTCATACTCCTTAAACACTTTTCACTAATTGCTTCTTTAATCAATTTATTCAATTGCTAACCAACTAAACAATTTGTTTTTACTTTTTGTATGTGTTATCATGATTACTAAGTTACTATACTATGATTATAGATTTTGCATTATCTTGTGTGAGCGTAATGGGAAGAAATACAAGGGGTACTTAAAGGCTCAAAAGCATGTCTCCATTAAGATTTTTAGTCGTTGCATTTGATTTTCAGTGATTAAATTCGATGAATCAGATTCCAAAACTAAACTGGATCACAATTCATTTTAGACCGAAGTTCTTCGATTACCTTTTTTGTGAAGTTCATTGATAATGCGACCTGTTTTCTTATCTTTTCAAACTTTCATCCGCATCGTTTTGAAGTTTACCTCATTTTCTTTTAGTTCATCCAACTTGAAGACTACTCGTGGTTAGAATTTACAAAAACTAAATCATAATCTCAGATGAAGTAAAAAAAAATCATTCTATTAACAAGTCCCAAGAGAGATATTTCGACTTTATTGCCGTCTTAATATAACAAATATGGACCAACCGGAGTTGTATATTATTTTGTAAGAAAGTTAATCGGCTATAGTATTTCATCGGTATGAAATTGAAAGATCTATTTAAAGTTGTTAAATATCTTCTCTCGCGCCCGACAAGGGACAAAAAAGGGATGACCTCGTGTTGAAAGAGAAAAAAAACTTTAAGCCGACGGATTGATAAACCAACGATGTGATTCGACACAAAATTACCTTCAATCGGCTAAGATATAAATAAACATGAAAAAAGTTGTGAAATTGTGAAATTTGAGTGATATTTGTATAGTTTTCAAGCACACCTCTTTTTTCCTTTTTTTCTTCTTCACCCAGAGAATTATCATGAATTTTATTATTTATTTATTTATCATAACTGTACCATGTTTTACTTGTTAAAATTTTTTCTTAAGATTGAATTAAGGAAGCATGTTCGTGTCATTGCTCGTTATTTTGTGCGAAAGTTTCTACAATCGATCGAAATATACAGGGTGTCACCGAAAAATGGAATCCAGCTACATAATAGAAAGTGTTCCACTTTTTCTTGGATACTTTTTGTTCGCCCTCGTGCAAATTGATGTGCCTACGGGAAAATAACTTGATAATTGTTTTCTTGAGTTGAAATGATGTATTCTTCTTTGAGAGCCTTCTGATAATTGTCTAAAATATTGCCTAATCCCAGCATTTGGTTATTTGAAAATTAAATGATACCTTAAAACTGAAAATATTGATTGTAGTGAACAGCCTAAAGTTAGTTGATCCAACCAGTCTGAAGGCCTAGCCAATTCCGAGACAAGTCTTTGTTAAATATCGAACAACAAGCTACTGCCCTGTATGATTACTTTGCACTTGTTGCGCACTATTATTCAGAATGACGAAGTAAATCTCGAATTTAATCTACATTCATTATATTTAGCAAATTACATGTAGCTCTTTTTTCTCTTATTCAATTTTATATTTTTTACAAAAACATACTAATTAATAGTAGAGATTTAATAAATTATGTTTATTTTTTTTGCTTGATATCCTAAATGACCTTTTTAAATTGCACTCATTGACTTTTTCTACTTATGTCTTGTAATTGCTTCTTCTATTCTGTTGTTTTGTATTCCTCTTTATCTATTTTGACCTTTAATGTCGGATCCTGTGAACTAACTTTAACCACAACTTCTACAGCCTATCGCTGAGTTCATTTTTCTTCAAAACTTATAGAAGGGGTGTTTAGAAAGTCTAGCTGAATATATCAGATTATTGATTTTGTAAATTTCCAAGCAATTAAAAAAGTGCATTTGCATTTAATTGTTTTTAAATCACTCTGAAATTTCTTGTTATAAAATGCTTCTTTCTAAATTAGAAAGTTCAATGATAATTTCTTTAGTTAAATGGAATGAAATGAATTTCCTGTGTTAAATCAATAACATTTTAAGATGGCTCTTAAGTTTACTTATCATTGATTATTGATGCATAATGAATCATGCCATCGATTTCTGAAAGACATTGGTCAACGGTTATCGGACATAACATAATACGTTCCAAAGATTACCCTTCTCTTCCCCTCTCCTCTTAATAACAGACAGTATTGATTGGCATTTTAAACAAAAATAAACTAACTTCTTTTATATTTTCAACCGAACATTAGTAGATTAGTGTTCCGTTGAGAGAAATCATACAGTGTTAAATCAAGTCATTTTGTAAAATGTGATCACTACTGAAAGTACGACGTATCTTAATTTTCCCACTCAAACATGTCCAGTTATTGCATCCAAATGCCAATTGTATCTATAGCGGTTCCCACAGGAGTAGCCACTTATTCTGTAATGAGTTCTTACTCATGACTAATTATTGTAGCTGACAAGACTGAGATTGACTACCTACTTACGTGCCCTGAACAAAAGTTCTAACGTTGGACGGTTTTAATTTATTATAAATGTTTTTTTTTTTACATCGCAAGAATATTTGTATACTTTCTTTTTGTTTTCTTTGTATATTTTCTATAAAAAAATGAACTTCATTACTATGTTTAATTGTAAAATAGATATATGTGAAATTAATTCATTTCTTGCATAAAAAAATATTAGAATTAACGCTCGTATTATGAGTCGGCCGGTTTTTTGGTCGGTCTGTTCAAGCATCGAAAAATATTAACTCAAATAAGTCTTTTTCTTTTTCATGGGGGCAGTGTAGACAGGATATGAAATAACAGTGGGTTAAGCGCTAATGGCCCCCGGAATTATTTACATCTTTATCCAAGACATCCATAAGGCTTTTTTTTGATGATACAAAATTATTTCGAAGTTCGATTGGTCTATCTATATACGGCTAAAGAGTTTGATAAGGTGTGTCATAATTAACTTAATTTTTAATTAAAAATAGTATAAATGGGAGTTTACTCACACTTAAAGAGTGTTAGCTTCTTATTGAATCTGGTGTTCCCCAAGGTTTGGTTCTAGGTCCCCTTTCTATATTCTGTTCTAAAAGATCTCCAATTAACTGCCATTAAATTGAACAATAGAAAATTTCTGTTAATTTTGGTTCTTCAAAGCCATCCGAAGAACTGTCTCCTGCAAAATCCTAAAGATACTACTAAAAATTAAGAATTAATTCTAGACTTTAAACCTTCGTTCACAAAATATATTGATAATGCACATTCGATGCATATTATTGTAAGATTATTGTAAGATTATTGTAAGCAAGCACTAGAACTCATCTTTCTGATGCTTCCATTTTGATTTCCAGGTGAAATTAGTCAAGTAAATGTAATATCTGATGACAAACTTATGAATTTGAACAACAATGATTTTAAAGTTAGGGTATAAAAGAATTAATCTTTATAGCAACCATACCTTTTTTTCATCTACTTTTCATGCTTAATCCAGCTATCTAATCTATTTTTTGTTCTGAACATTTTAAAAGTGCACTTTTTTCTAGGGTTTTTCTATCGCCCTTTTTATATTTGGATGGACCAAAAAGCCCCCAAAAATAAGGTTTCCACATTGAATTTTTCTTATGACTTTTTTTTGGTGTTGTAAAACACCATTGACTTAGAGAGAAAACGGAAAAACAAACTTTTGCAATTTGTTGCAGGTTAGAGAGTATATTTGAGCTTAATTTGACTGGACTACAACTAATTCTTCGGTATTTGTTGCAGCAGAAAACTCATATCGAATCAATGGAATATTTCTTGAAAAGGGGCCCTGCGAGGGTCCTAAATCCCACCAAAAATAATCTCTTATCCCGTTATGCCGTTATCCCGTTATCTCGCCATGAAAATGGCTTGTCATGTGTTCCCAGAGAAACTTGAACTTCCGCCATCCCGCCAAACCCCTCTTGGCCCTCCTAACAATTCTATATTCATATGACGTTCAAACATGAAATTAATAGTCATTATTATGTATTTTTATATTTGGCTCCATCCATTATAAATTTTAACCATTATTGGACCAAACTATTGACATTTTTTACTTAATTTGGCTGAAAATCGGTTCTTGGCCTTTTTTGGGGGCCAATTATATGCTTCATCACGATCTTGTAGAAAATACTTTAAAGGCACATTGAAGTGATATAATACATTGATTTTATCAATTTTAACCATTATTGGACTAAATTATTGACATTTTTCACTTTATTGGGCCGAAAATTAAATTATGGGCCCTTTTGAGGGATTAAAACAGGTTAAAATTTAATAAAAAATGAATAGCCTTCGGAGACTCTAAAAGGTATTTGACCGAGTATTAACTATTATAATACGTCACACAGGGGCGGATCTAGAGAAAAATCTGACTAGGGCCCAGTTTCAATTAGTGGCATAGGCGAGCGGAGCGAGCGAACGAGCGGTGCGAGTTAATTCACAGCTGGGGGGTCTGGGGGCGCTGTAAGCGGGGGTCAGGGGCGGAGGCCCGAAAAATTTAGGTATTTTACATCAATTTGAGCCATTCTGGGACCATTTGAGCTTAATCTCTAACT
>JAUKPT010003097.1:0-12438 GCA_032273505.1 Nanomia bijuga
TATTTTATAGTTAGAAAATGAAAGAAAATTTCGAAAATATTCACAAATGAAGTTGTTGGCTCTACTCATTCTACCAAATTCAATTATATCTATTCTTAGCATATTCTTAGTATACACATCATGTTATGAGGAAGTTTCACTTGAAAAATGCAACGCAAATATTGCAATATACGATATTTCTTTAAAATAAATCATCACCTTTTTGAATCAAAGTGGAAGAAAATGAAAATACTCAAATTGTGGAAAATTATTTGCAAGAATTGTGCTTTTAACACGCCTAGTGATGTTGTTGGAATTTAGAACGAAATATCGCTTAATTTCAGTCATACATTTTCATATCTTAAAATCCTAACATAAGCAAAGATGTTGTTTTATTTATTTATTTTATATGTACTCTGAATATCAGCTCCCAAAGGAACATGAAGAGTAAAGATGGATTGAAGAATTGAATAGGAAAGAGAAGATCATCTGAAAGAAATGATATAAAACATTTTATGAGGCGGAGCAGGGGATGTAACCATTTGCGACCAAAACAAACGAAAAAACCCTGGAAAAAACTGAATTTGGAGTTTACGAAACTATTTAATAATTATCATTTTCTCAAAAAAGTCTTGAATAATAATTGAGATATATCTCTGATAAGAATTTGTCAGAAGACCTTCAAATCCTCTTCTGATTCTCTACACGATTTATTTTTTTCAATTTTAGTGTTTTTTTTTGCGTTCAAAATTAATATTCTTAACTTTTTTGTCAAATTAATCCTGATCTACTCTTCGCATATTCTTAGTATACACATCATGGGAGTAATATAACTATGCCTTATAATTTTTTAAAAAAGGTTCTTTGTCATGAATCAAATTTTGGATTGAGTAAAAAGCAAACAAATACGAATTAATTGATGAAAAAAAAGTAAGATTCTTGACAAAAATAACACTTAATAAATTTTCAATATGATGATATTCTTAGCATATTCTAAACTTTTAGTTAAATTTGGATATGTAATCCTAGATATCTTTTTGAAGTATATTCTTATTAAAGAAAGCATGTCGTTACCTGATTGTGAATTCACTTGATTTAAAGATGTTTTTGATTGATATCCAGTAGGGGTTAGTTAATGATAAGAAAATTATTTGGGATTTTCTTTTGCTGAAAAAAGACAGAAACTCAAGAAAACTCATTTTGAGAAAATTAGGATAATATAAAAATATATATGCTAGAATTGTTATAATCTTATTTCACGTAATGAGTTATTGAGTTGTTGAGTACATTCTTGCAAGTTTTTATTAAATTTCCGTGAAATAAGAATGAAAATAAATTAAAATGTCTCTTTTTAGTAAATAATCATTTATTTTCGGAGAGTAACTTAAGATACTGACAGCAAATTAATATCACTTTAGGACAATAATTGCAATAATTGTATTTAAAACTGGACAGTAATTCAAGTTATTACCCAGATGATAGGGCCAAAAACCCGTTCGTTGATTTGATTGGCAAAGAAACCGGTCGGTATCGAATAGGATTAGGCCCTACTAGCGAAAAAAGATGCTAAAACGTCAGTTATCGGCTTAGAAAGGATAGTTTTTTTGTAGAGGATTTGGTGGTCGAAAATAAATAGAAAATGAAATAACTGCGAAGTCAATTCTTTTTCATTAAACGAAAACAAGTGAAAATGTTCTGATTTAACAATTTGATACAAAAACTATTTGTGTTCCTTAAAGGACAATTTCATTTGTCTCGCATTTAATAAATCAGTAAATTCACCACTTATCCCTTTGCCTTCTTTGTTTATCTTTCTATTCTATTCTTCTCAGTTCAATTCAAATTCCCTTTTCCTTATAGCAGTTTTTGAAGTCGGTAAAGTGCACTTGATTAGGTTTCGAATGCTTTTGTCACGTCATTCGAACGTTTTCTTAAAGAGAAAAGTAAAAAAGTTCTTTTAAAAAAGATATCTAACCGTCTTTTCTTGTTATCTTGGTTGTGTATCCGGGTAATAAAGCCAATACTAACTGGCAAGTCGTGTACAATCCCGGAAAATATCAGCCCTTGGACGACGTATTAGCGGCGTCGTCAGGCTGATTTTCTTCGGGATTGCCTTTCTATCCAGTTAGTATTGGCTTATTATTTTTTCGGATGATAGGGCTAAAAACCCGTTTGTTGATTTGATTGGCAAAGAAACCGGTCCGTATCCAGAAGGATTAGGCCCTACTAGAGAATTTGCTTATTAAGCTAAAACGTCAGTTATCAGCTTACAAAGGATAGTTTTTTGTAGAGACTTTGGTGTTCAAAAATAAATAGAAAATGCGATGTCAATTCTTTTCCATAAAATGAAAACAAGTGAAAAAGTTCTAATTGAACATTTTGATGCAAAAAATATCGATCTTCCTTAAAAGACAATTTCTTTAGTCTGGCATTTGATAAGTCAGTAGAATTCACTACTTTTCCCTTTGTTTTCTTTGTTTATCTTTCTATTCTATTCTTCTCTGTTTACTTCTAAGTCCCTGTTCCTTATAGTAGTTTTTGTTGTTTACAGTTTTTGAAGTCATTAAAGTGCACTTGATTTTTTGATTTTCTTCTCAGCGTTAAAGGATTCAAATGCTTTTGTCACGTCATTCGAATGTTTTCTTATTGAGAAAAGTGAAAAAGTACTTTTAAAAAAGATAACTAACCCTCTTTTATCTCTATCTGTGTTGTTTATCCAGATAATAAAGCCAATACTAACGGACTAGGCAGGTACAATCCCGGAGAATATCAGCCCTTGCGGTTGAGCTACTACTGGCGTCCCCGGGCTGATATTCTTCGGGATTGCCCTTCTATCCCGTTAGTATTGGATTATTATTTTCCGGATGATAGGGCTAAAAAACCCGTTCGTTGATTTGATTGTCAAAGAAACCGGTCCGTATCCAAAAGGATTAGGCCCTACTAGCGAATTTGCTTATTAAGCTAAAACGTCAGTTATCGGCTTACAAAGGATACTTTTTTTGTAGAGACTTTGGTGTTCGAAAATAAATAGAAAATGCGATGTCAATTCTTTTCCATGAAATGAAAACAAGTGTAAAAGTAACTAACCCTCGTTTCTCTCTATCTGTGTTGTTTATCCGGATAATAAAGCCAATACTAACGGACTTGGCGGGTACAATCCCAGAGAATATCAGCCCTTGCGGTTGAGCTACTACTGGCTTAATACTGTCTTCCTTGAGCGAATTAGGTAAGAAAATCTGAGTTACTGTCCAATATAGAAGTGCCATTTGAAACTCCCCGGGGTTTCAAGATCGTAAAAACAAAAAATAGATAACCGCCGACAAAAGACAAAAGACAAAAGACAGTAAGTCGTTTTTTTTCAGGAAGGTCAGCTAAAATTAAAAAAAAGTAACAATTTAGAAAAAAATAAATAAAGAACAAATAAAAACAATAAAAATTCATTTGTTTTCCTCACCCTCTGCTAGAATCATTAATTTTTCTCCTCTATTATTTTGCTGGAAAGTTTTGATAACTAAATTCGCGTACGTAAGAAGACAAATTGTGTCAACCACTAAGGATATTATTGTAATAGAAGCTCACACCCAGATGTTATATTTCCCATGTGAGCAATTAGTGATCATTAGCGAAACAAAGATTCTTTGGGTCCTTTGGCCGACCTTGTTTCTAGGGCCTCTGGGGGTATAACAAACTGAAATTATTAATCATTATTGTAATAGTAGCTCACACCCGAATGTGTTACTTCCAATGTGAGCAATTGATAATCAATAGCACTTCATCTTTTGATCATCGACATTTCATTTCAATAGCTTTATCTTTTGATCATCGACACTTCATTTTATTAGATTCATCTTTTGATCATTTTAAAATACTGTACCAATTTATGAAAGAGATGGCGGAGATCAAATCATTTCTGCATTTATTTCTAATGTTTTGCCATTTGTGTAAAATACTTTGTCTACTCCACCAACCCTGTCTGTTACAACATTGCTCAATCGCAATTAACTGGTTTTGTAATTTTTGCTCTTTTTTCTAAGATAAGGTCTATTGAGAGAGAGAGAGAGAGAGAGAGAGAGAGAGAGAGAGGGGGGGAGAGAGGGAGAGAGAGAGAGAGAGAGAGAGAGAGAGGGGAGAGAGGAATATGTTGATTATTCTTGAATCTTCTTCTTTCTTTCTTATTTATTGAAAAATAAGAAGTTTGTTTGTGGGGATAATTATGATAATGACATATTCCCACCCGCATAATGTGGTGTATCTGATATGAGTAACCTGTAAGACGCCGTGCTAATCACCTATAATTAATTGCGAACTTGCTTTAGTTCTGCTACGGTTCTGTTTATTTTCTCTTCCTTCATTTAGATCCAGAGTGGCATGAGTATAATGTTATTTAATTGTCATAGATGTTTTTCTCTTGACCACGTGTCACCAAATTAACACGAGAGCAGGAAACAATGCAATTTGCACCAACAAGAGATGAAATGGATCGTCACTACAGCAAAAAATCCTCAAATATAATTAGTTGCTTCTAATCAACATCTGTTCGTGGTAAGTGTTCACCATTGTGCTTAAACTTTACATTTTGTTGAAAAATCTTCTTCGATCTCATGTTTTATAGTTTCTTCGATTTAATGTTCTAATATTAAGTAATTAAAAATTTTCTGCTTCTAATTTCTTCAGGTGGTATATAACCTTTTTATATTTGACAACTTTCATTTTTTTCTCATTTTCAAAAATGCTCAAATGGTACTCCCTTGAATTCAACCATTGACCCTAGCAATCATATTCCAGCCAGAATGTTATATGTCGTTAAAATATTTTCGGTTTTGTGCAACTTTTAACGTCTCATAATTAAGTTTCTTTATCTTTGACCCAAAGCTTTTTAGTATTTTTTTTTTCTAGTTTTTCCAACGATGATGAGGTTAATGCATTTTGAAGATTAAAACACTTGACCGACGCAAGATCCACCGGATGTTGGACTTTAAAAACATACCGTGCCAAGAAAAGTTTATTATGAGATTCCTGCAAGACGGTACAAAAGGGATGCGTTTTTTTTAGTCTCAATGTTTTACCCTAAACATTAAGGATTAGATGATAATGAATATCATAGACAACCAAATCTACCGTTACAATGGAACAGTCAAGAAGGACGGTAAAAAACTAAAATGTTAAGTTAATTATAACAGATTCCTGATGCATGGTGCAAACAAAAATACATCGAAGAAAGGTATAGATATAAAGTCTTATATTTTATCATCAAAAATAATTATGAAGTCTTTTTTTGAAAAAAAAAACATAAATGAAATATCAGTTATTATTCATCAAAATATACCGTAATCATCATAATTTCTTTATTTCAATTCTGGTGGGCTAATATCCTTGGGTTTCTTCCTACCAATGCTTTTATTTGGTTAAGCTCCTTCTTCATTTTTATAATTTTTAATCTTCACCACACCCACCTCGAAATTACGTAAGTCCTGCCTGAACTAGTTTACAATAAATGCTTTTGATTCTTATTTTCTTATGAAAACATAATTAAGAAAACTATAATAAAGATTTTATTAATAAAATCTTTTTCTCATGTTGATATCTAGAATAAGATTTTCTTGGTTGTTCTTCCTTAAAGTTTCAACGTTTGTATCATCTATTGTATAAATAAAACAAAGATATTATTCATTTTTCATTCTTCATCAATACTGGACCTAGACAAGTAAGTACTAAGTCATTTCAATGAAGTTCAGTTGAATCAAAATTAAGTGAAGTTGGAAAGACAATTTCGAGACAAAATGATATTGTCGATAAAATGTAGGTGTATACTCCATTCAATTGGTTAAAAAGTGCATTGTTAAGTTCCTGATCGGTTACCTTATAAATAAAACAATAACAAGTAAACAAGAGAAAATTTAGATATTTCTTTCATAAATTTCATCCAATTTAGTTATGTAATATGGAACATTAAACAAGAATTCTGCGAACTATGTTTATTTTTATGTAACTTTAAAAGCATGAGAAAGCAAACATCCTCACAACGCTTTAAAGACAATAAGATATTTTGTTCGTTAAATTTCATTTAGATTAATTATGTTTTATGGAACATTTATCATATGCTTCCAAGAATTCTGCAAACTATGTTTATTTTATGTAACTTTAAAAGCATGAGAGAGCAAACATCCTCACAATATTTTAAAGACAACTAGATGAGACAATAAGATATTTTACTCGTTAATATTATTCAGGTTGATTATGTAATATTTTGCCTGAATCTGAAAAACGATGAACAAATAAGAAACTCGCCAGCGTCAGTTGAAATTTAGGCGCTCTTATAAAAAAACGTTTACCAGTAATAACAATGCTATTATTTATTGCTATGATTATCAGAATGAAAACGTTTGCTTGAATCACGAGTTTGCTTGTTAATTTCATTCAGGTTAATTATGTAATATTTCGCCTGAGGCTGAAAAACGACGAACAAATAAGAAACTCGCCAGCGTCAGTTGAAATTTAGGCGCTCGTATAAAAAAACATGTACCAGTAATAACAATACTATTATTTATTGCTATGATTATCAGACTGAAAACGATTGCTTGAATCACAAGTTTGCTTGTTTATTTGTTTTTCAAATTGTATTATTTTGTTTCTGATTGTTGTTAATTTTTCATTTACAAAAAATAGTAATTGGTACCAGTATTCCTAAAATTGAAAGTACTTGATTCATTTGGTGTCGATAGCCATTATTTATTGAGGCTTTTTTTAGACTGGATGAAAGCAACACAAGAAAAATATATTTCGCACAAATGAATGAACATTTTGAAAGTATACAATTTTTAATATAATATGATAGTCATTGAAGAATAAACCATTTCGTTTTCTTTCTTAATAGCGTACATAATTTTTACTCGTAAAGATATGGCCATTTCGTTCATAAAGAAATGGTGCAGCTGGCTTTACTAGATCGGACAAAAATACTGCTCAACTAATCAATTAGAGAATTAACTAAACAGTTATCTAGGTTTATTACTTTTTATGGAAATTCAATGTCAATGAATTCACTGCAAACAGATTATGTAAATAAATGTTTATTTTTCGAAAAGGAAAGTATATTAGATGCCAGGGATGTTCACAATTTAACAATTCTCTAGCTCTCATTTAATTTCGTTAAGTAATTTCTCATTTCTTTATCATTATAGCCTTGAATATAGACTTTAAACAAAACTTTAAACATCTCATTTATTTCGGATATTACTTGAATAGCTAACAATAACTAATAGTTTTTTCGAGGGGGACTAAAGTTTTCTGCCAACAGATTATGGAAATACTGTTTGTTTTCTGAGAAGGAAAGTATAAGAGATGCCAGAAATGAGGTATCTATGGTAACCTATTTCACAATTTCGCAATTCTCTATATTTCTTTTTATATTTATTTCAAGTATTTTCTCATTTCTTTATCATTTTTGTGAACATAAACCAAGAATTTTATTTGCACCAGTTAAGCAATTTATCGGGTACAGTATCAGATATGCAAAATTTCCAACTTCTCATTTATTTGAATATTTGAATAACTAACTATTACTATTAGTTTTTTTGAGGGGGACTAGAAGTTTTCTTTAATTAAATATTGATAAATAAATTCACCGATATTCTTATTTAAATTCTTTTTCTTTATCATTATAGTGAATAAAAAAATTAAAAATAAATGAAAATGAATGGAATGGTGAGAAAGGTGAGATACTAATTTACAGCAACGATACAAATGCAGACAGCTAGAGTATTGAGTATACACCGTTGTCTCCTCGGCGCAAATACAGTAGTATTAAACGAAATAAAGTACATTTACAGCAAATTCAAAATTCAGAATGAAGTATGAGCTAAAGAAAAAAAAGATCAGAGAAACTACTAAATCCTTGAGCTGAAAAAAATAATTGGCGGCAAAAAAAAGTACTAGGCGGAAATGAACGAAGTAGGAAAATACATTACATCCTCACTCGCAATTCAAGATGTCATTATTTGCTATTGTGATATTATCGATTACAATTGTCCTTTCGTTGACGTGTAATTTGTTCGCCATCATCTTCACATACAAAGCGTCTCGCAAATCAACGCTGAAAGACAAAGTCGTGGCGATGCTTTGCGCGATAAATATATTCCAAACTGTAGGGTACGGAATGGAATTACACGGTGCTTACAGCGGACGAATTCCGGACACTGCGTGTCAAGCACAAGCATTCATCATCTGTTTCAACACTTACAGTTCCATTGGTTGTTTTGCAGCACTGGTACTTGAACGTTACATCTCCGTTGTGTACCCATTCAAGTGTATTTCATGGCTCAACAGAAAATCAGTGGTTGCAGCGTGTCTACTACTCCCCGTGATAAACGGGTTCATATTTGGGGCCGCGCCGCTTTTCGGTTGGAGTAAATACGGCCGGTCGCGTGACCAGACCTACTGTTGTTTCGATTTCAAAGAAATGGAGACGGGAGATAAAGTTTTCTTTTTTGCTGTCATATTATTCGCTTTCGGACTACCGGTCACTTTTACAGCGTTATGTTTCCGGAGTATTTTACGGGAGCTACATCGTACTAAAATTAAATTTACAAATCTGTTTGGGCGATCGTCGTCCGTTTGTTTGGACAGTCATAAGAGGTCACAAGAGCAACTCATCTATTCAGTACTTACCGCGCTCATATATGTCATAAGCTGGATTCCCTACGCGATTGTGTGCTTCCTCTTCTACTATCAGAACACGGTTCCCGCGACGTTTGAACATTTCGCGTTTTATCAAAAAGTTCGACTGTCTCGAGTCCGATCATATTTTGTTTGATTGAAAAACGATTTCGCAAGTTTTTGAAATCTGGACCAACGAACAATAATAATAATAATAATAATAATGTTAATGAAAATAAAGGGGTTATAGCACTGCGTTTGATCAAATGACATGAGGTGATCAAACGGCTCTTATTGTTTTAAGGCTAACTAAATGTGTGTTCCGGTGACCGTAGTTCTAGATAGTGATTCCCGGTGTAAAATATGAATTAATTGAACGTCTTTGGTAAGGGTTGAGAAATAGGTAGCGCCCGTTGGCATCTAAAATTCATTGCTACTATTGCTACCACATACCAGTCAGCCTTTGCCCCCCTTCCTTCCGTCGGAGTGCGTGGTCAGGGTGTTTCTATTAGTTACTATTAGTAACGAATTTATCCCGCCGAAAATGTAAGTCACTGTACAATTATCTCAATATTATTCGTATCTTAACCATTTTCAAGTATTTTTAAAAAAAAAATAAATAAATAGATAAATAAATAAATAAAATAAAATAAAACATTGATAGATTTTATTGACGTCAATTCCTTCCAATCTGCAATTCATTGTTTTCAAACGAAATTTATCTTTTCTAGAGATACCGTGATATCACCCGTCTCCTTGTGACCCAATTCATCGCATTTTATTGATAGTTGCTTATTTGAGGCGAGGTAAATGTTTGAATAGGTTTTGCTTTTAAACATGTTGCATACTATTTGCGTAGAAAGCATATCTTATCCATGTTTTTTAAAGCATTAAAATTTCTTGTTTTCTTGAGGTCATAAAGCAACATAAAGTAATGAACTGAAACTTATATGATAAGAAAGTGAAAATAAGGCTTTGGGTGAATGAAGGCCTATTCTCATATACTGAAACTCTATTCATAATTCGTGCAAATCCAAGTCTTCAATTTTGATTTATTTTGCATTATAATAGGACGATGTCTTTAAATTGTTGTGAATTTCAGTCCATACGGATATTCTACGTATAATATCTGGAAAACCCTAATTTTAACAAAAAGGGAAATCTGTTTCATTTTGAATCCTTTTTGTTCTCCTTTAAACTTCTTGCAATTTTGCTAAAAAAAGGTTTAAATTATTTTTAAAACAGCCTATTATTTGTGCCTCGTGTCTCTCTTTGACTTTCAATTGCTCACAATGGAAAACAAAAATCAAAATAAACGGTACCAATTTGTAATATATCATGCTTACATAGATTCAATTTAATTTTTTTACATTAATTTTTGAACGTATGACATCTATTTTATACAATCATTTCTTATTTTTTTTATATTTATTACTTTATTGTTTGATATTAAAAATGAAATGCTGTATCGTTAGTTGAATGTTAAAACGAGCAAAAGGTAGTAATACTTATGTCTTAACCATTTTTGACCTAGTTGACAGGGCATATTCGCATGGGTGGGTTCCCCCTTCCTATGGAAGTTATGGGGAAAATGTTATTCTTTAAAATAGCACTATAATGAAAATTTATCTTTAGGGACCATTATCTTTAAGCAGAATAAGAAGAGTATGTGAATATTCTATTGAAGAGGAAACTGGTCTAGCAGTAACTGAAGAGGTATAGTCAACAATCTCACACTCAGATCTCAATTAATGTTGTTTAGCCTTAAATATATAAGAGCAGTTAAAATTTACCGCTAAGCTAATAATTTAAAATTATTTGCACTAATTGGTACCGAACAAATGAATTAAATGGTATCTAGATATGTCACTTAGACAGAGGGAGCACGCATATTGAATTCTTCATTCTCCTTTTTGATTTAGTCCTACGAATTATTTGATTTGATAGTATTCGATAACCTTTGATAATCTCTGCTTTAATAATTTTTCTCTAAGTATATTTTAGTTAATGAAGATAACCTGGTAATTCTGCAACGCATGTCTTATTTTAAGTTGTATATGGCAACTTTGTCCGACATTGCTTAACCCTATTCTTCGTGATATTTTTTGAGTCGATCTTTTATCAAGATTTTGCTGCTTTTTCATCAAAGTGCAATTCATTAACTATTAACTTAATTATTTTAAATAGAGAAATTTTAAAAGTAATTCTTTTGTTTGTACGATATTGTATTTGACCCTAAGAACTTTATTTGGCTACGATATCACCAGGGTAAGTTTATCTAAAATTAATTTTATTCGATAGTTTATTTCATTATTTTACATGGAAAGACCAGCTGTTGAAGTTGACATGTAGATCCATTATTTTCTCTCAATTTTATCAAAGTAAAAGGAACCAGAGAATCGGTATGAACAAAATATTCAATCCACCTATTCCATTCAAATAATGTTGGTGTAAAAACTACCCCCTGTCTAACTTTTCTAAAAATTATGATGAAGTGATGATTTTTGGTACACAAGTTAACATTTATGTCTAGTTTATATAAATAAGAAAAGAATTTGGAAAACTGGTTACTGGTAAATTTTCGCTGGAGTCAGCATTTTGTTGCCTATTTTTCAGAAAATGTTGACCAAAAATTGCCAAATTTCAAACAGCCGTAACATATGTTCTGATAGCCTAAAATTTGTGAATGACCTGTGAAATGAAAGGTAATGGATGATAAACTGCCATACAAACACAGACACAAAAATAATTGAAAATTGCTAATTTTCCAGAAAATTTTGACCAAAAAGTGACAAAATGACTAGTTGATTACCAGCGGACAAAATGTATGTAACATGGGAACCATACCATCAACGGACTTGACATTTTTAGGATATTTTCACAACTAAAATTGGTTCACTGAAAAAAATTGCTCCGATTTTTTTTTATTTTAGAAAAACGCTTGAGGAGGTAGAAACATTTGAACGAATGGACTGAAAAGAGGAATGAAAGAAAAATATTGAATGTCCAACAAGTCAGGTAAACAAATGGAAATTAAGTCACGTAGTATATTGCATATGAACATTTGTATTTTTCTAATGGGTAACTTCGAGTTACTATAGATATACCATTAAGTTGGGATTTGTTTTCGGGTGCAGTTCTTTCTTTCAATGTATTCTACAAATTATAGAATTATAGCGTAGGCACTATTTTTTACAATCGAAAAAATAGTAGATTTCTTGTTTCCTTTTTTTCCTTTAAAAGTGGACGTCTATTGCTCTTTTCACTTTTTTTAGAATGATTAAACCAAATTTCGTAAAAAAAAAGAAGAAACGAGTTTATGAAAGATTAAGTTTATTAACCCTATTTGGACTAGGCTTTTTTGAGCGCTATAAGACTGGGGGTGGATTCCGCCCCCCTTGTCTAAAATTTTCAAAAATAATTCAATTAATGCCCGGCTCGGCAGACTTCTATTTCAACCTATATTGTACACAAAAATCCGAAAATAAAAGAATTGAGACCATTATTTTGCTTATGTGAGCACTTTTTCAACGTGACGTCACCAAAATTTCATCATTCGTGTAAAATACATCGATGAGAACGGTCGCCTAGACAAAATTATTGTAGCTAGAAAATGGCGGGTAATCAAACTGAAACTCTACCGAAGGCAAAAGAAAAGAAGATAGATGAACTAAATAAAAAAGAATTATTAAGCCACGCTAAAGAACTAAAAAAAAAACTACAAACTAAAGAAGAAGAATTAAAAAAATCCATCGAGAATGAAGAAAAATTAAAGAAAGAACTCGTAAGCAAAGTTGAGGAACT
>JAUKPT010003098.1:0-12437 GCA_032273505.1 Nanomia bijuga
AACGTCTGCATAGTTTTCATTTCTCTTTGCTGCAATGAGAGAAGCCATTCTTTTGTGATGACGATCTGCTTCTTTCCCAAAGCCTCCAAGGGTTGATCCAACTATTGGTGTAAATGAATTTGTATCTCGATTTGTATCACGCGTTCATTGTACTGCTTTTTTTTTTCGTTCTCATGCATCGTGTACTCATCCTCGATCGGTTTGTTTATGTAGCTAGGAGTGTTTGGGTGCATGATTCGTATATCAAGGAATGTTTTTCCATATGATCCCCAAACTCCTACTCCAGCAACATTGAGTCAAGCTTTCTGTGCCGTCTTGGACTTCTCCTATTGGGAGTAGTTCTGGTTCAATTTAAACATTGTGACAGGCTTCTCTCATTAAGTCAGCCTCAAGATATCTGACTCTGACTGTTGTGCCTCATACCAACATATCCACCTTTTGCAAATGATAATGTGGTCCATTGTGTTTTCTGTTACACATTGACATAGAGTCGGGATGCCTTGAATTTTCCAACCATAACGAAGACACGCATCGGAGAACTCCTGTTTGTTCAGTATATACCCACACGATTGCAAAGGTAATGCATTTAACCAACTCTCAGCTTCCTTCTCTTTCTTTAGTTCTGGGTCTTAGCTTTGGGTCAACAATTGTGCAGACTTGTTGAAGTTCTTCTTTCAACTCTACCTCTCTTTGTCCTTTGACTACACCTATTGTCGCTTTCACTGCGGCGTCCGCGTCATAGTTTGTAAAATCTGGCTCCTGGTTGACAATTATCTGTGAGAGATTTCTGGTGATTTGGACATGCCATGAACTGCTGTGACTGTTGGATCCATGATCCCCATACCCCCATATCTGACTGGTAATGCAAATATCCGCTTCTCTATGTCTGATACATTTCTGCCTATATCAGTGCTGGTAATAGCTTACTCCTTATAGCAACTTCAAGTGGTTGGAAGAGATGTTCGATATCTGGTATTGTTCATTGTACGTATGTCCAGGCGGCGGCAGATGGCTTTAGTGAAGGACGAGTAGACTAACTGTGACTCATCTTTAGCAATGATAGCCAGCTCTTCTACATCATCCACCCATTTCTGTACCTTCTTGGATACATAATGTTCCTCAAACTCTTTGCTGCCAATAACTTACTCCCCTATCAGCGAACAGTTCCTCAGCTAGCTGTTTGTGAGCCGGTTTTACTATTAGAATAGTTTTCCTAGCTAGTGGATAATATCCATACTCCGCATTTCATACAATTTTCCTGCCCCTGAGCTATCATCAGCATACCACACTTGTTTGCGATCATTATTGTCAACTGATGCTGGATAACCTTTTGCTAAGTGGTTTTGTAGAAATGCCTTACTTCCCCATCGCTGAGGTGTCCCCCTGGGTGCAGCCTTCTTCCGAGTAGATGACTTCGTATTTCGTTTCGCCTGCGATGATCAGTTTTACTGGGGTTTGATATGTATTCTGTAGATACTGGTGGAAGGTGGGGCACAGTTCTTTAATGTTGTTCAGAGCTGCCTTGTGATTTAGATTATTAAAATCATTCTCTGCATCCACCAATAATACAGCCTGTGTGTCCTCTTTGAATGCTGTTCTCATTGCGTGTATAGCAGCCTCTATTCAAGCTGGAATACCAGTGCAAGTCTGTAATGGTCCAGCTGCGTGGGTAATGTCATCCTTGATGACTCCAATGACCAACTTCCCAACAAGACGTCGTAGCACTTCACCAACCCCCACAGGTCTAACACCTGACTTGCCATCCTTGGTGTCACCTTTATCCAGTGCCACAAATCACCCTACAATGAACTCAAGTAAGCACTCAGCATGAACATCTTCAGTACACAGAATTTTAGTCAGGTCGGCAACTGCTTGACATAGTTCTGTTCCACTATTTGCGTACAACTTGGAGCATAAAAAGTGCTTCCATGGGTCTGCATCTATTAGTGTCGGGCCTCCTGACCCTTTCATACGTTTGGCAGTTTTGTACACCAGGTCGGCTGATATTTCCTCATAGATGACTGGTTGAGGTGTCTCACTTGTTATGGGGAGGAGCACTGTGTCAGGCGGTTTCCTACCTTGTGTATGTTTCTCCTGAAGTATGTTCTTGATCTCACCGTTGAGCTCGTGAATTCCTTTGATTGCATCGTCATTGTTGATTCTCTTTGCGGCCTTACCGATCTTACCGAGGAGCATTAGATTCACAAACGATTTCCTGTTAATAATGTTTTCATCATTTTCGTTTCTGCGTGGTTTTAATCGTCTTTGAATCTCACACGTCTCTGCTAATAATGAATCAATGTCTCCTTTTGCCCATCGCTCTAGTCGAGCTGTTAGATATTTTGAATGCACGCGGGGTTTGGATTTAGGACTTGGAAGTTGCAACATAATGGGTATGAAAATGTGGATCAATGGAAGTGCTAATCTTTGCCATTCAGTTATGTTGACAAAATGACTTAATCACGACTTGACGAGGATCTCGTTCGTGACGAACCTGAATCTGTTGAACCTTGTAAAGGAGGCTGTGATGACAAAAAGGGAAACACTTCTGTTTCATTATCAACTGACGTGTCTTGATCAACATTCTCTGACAGAGAACCAGATGTTGGAGCATCCGTCGTTTGTGAGCTTTGGAATATCTTCTCAGCAGTTTCACCAATGGAGGAGAGAACAGCAGGGGTTTCTGCTTCTAGTTAAACAGTTTGAAAACGATCAACGTTTTCTGGCTGAGAAGCATCTGGCACCTGGCTCTGTCCATTCTCATTAACTTCTTCAACATTCGTCGTATCTGTCGGTTTGAAACTTTCAAAATCGTCTCGAGAAGCTTTCCTTGTACTTGTCGGACTTGATAGTACGAATTGAGAATAAGATCTAAAAAAAATTCACTTCATCGTCATTTGTTTTTAGAGATGACAAGTCATCTTTCACTTTCGACTTCGACTTCGAAGAATTGCTAAATCGGTTATTGTTTGTGGGATTTGATGAAACATTAGAATTTGTCTTTTTACTAGTATCATTCCAGCAATACGCACTGTCTGTTTTCGTTTTCGTTCGTCTATTACTTTTGCGTAAAACCGTAATGTAACTTCCGAACTGTTGGTATTAACGTCATTTTTCGATGACGACGACGGATCCATAACCTGCGTGAGTTTCGAAACAAAGTGTACAAGTAAACTCCAATAACTAAGCGTTCAGCAACAAAACCAGTTTAAAAGCATTTCCACGCACTAGTTATAATAATTTTAGGTTTAATTATAAGATTTTTAATCAAATTTATAACCAAAATATCAAGAATTTATCTGGAGCGGTACTGAAGACATCGCAACCTCGGAAAGACATTGCAACCTCGAAAAGTAAGAAGCCTTGCTCATATTTAAAAAATTATATCAAGCTTTTTTCGCTATACAATGAATTATAACGTCAGATCAAAAAAAGCTGTGACATTCTGACCCCCAAGTACCTATACGCTTTGAAAGTTTCGGATTTATTTCTAAATGGATACAACGCAAGGAGACAAACATGGAAAATGAAAGCTAGACGAAATATTAAGTTTAAAATAAAAAATAATCGTATCCAATGTTAATATTAAGGACCTTTTATTTATTTTATTTACCTCCAATTCAAATCTCGAGATCATCTCGGTAAAACAAAGCGCCACTTTATTAACATTTAATAAATAGTTATTTCATTATTTCTTGAAGTATATACTTTTTATTTCAATTTCTTGATAATGTTGTAGTGTCAAAATTCGCCAGGGACATTTGTCATGTAAAAAGCTTCTTGAGTAGCGTCAACACGAGGTAAATATTTAAAGCGTCATCGTCAGAATTCACTCAAAATTCCTCCGAAAAAGTCAGCATAATTGGTTTATTGATAAACATACGCATGAACTCACAATCCAGTCGTGTAGCGCGATCAAGTCGATCGCAATGGTGCGTCGATCGAAATAAATTATTCAGCGTGCTCGTGGAACCGATCACGCAAAGCCCAGAATTTCAACTGTGGATTGCGTAAAATATGGATTGGTAAGGGGTTAGGGTTTTCATATCTTTTTAACAGAAAATATCTGTTAAACATTTACCCCTTACATCCCTCGTCTTACCAGACAACCATAATTATAATTGCAACAACATCATTCGACTTATTTTTTTTTTGCAAAATGAAGTCTTAAAACTTTATTTCAAACTGTTTTACCTTTTTTCCTGAAGTATTAGAGACATTGTAGAGGTACATATTTTCTATCGACGGTTTTTATATTTTGTAAGCAGATTATACTCAACCCCCCCCCTCCCACCTCCTTAACAGACATTATCTGTTAAAAAATATGTAAACTTTTTTTAGATGTCGAATTGTACTGATCAGATAAAAACTGTTTTGGAAAAAACTTGCCCGACACAAACCATTAACATAATAAATCCCGATCTGCTCTTTTGATGTATGATTTTGTTTTGTTTTTTTTTAACGGTGGACCTACATTAATCAGTCATTTAAATAGAACAACAGTATAGAAAAGTACACATTTTTTTTGACAGAGTTCATTTGAAAACACTGAACTACCAATCAAAATTGTTTCTGCTGCCATGGATTCTGACGATGCGTAGAGACGTGTTTTTTAAACAAATTAAGAATGAGGGGAGACGGCTTTATTCTAATTTCTCCTTGTATAAATGCTGTTTTAAAAATAATGTTATAATTTCAACGTCTAATAAATAACATATATCATTGTAAATTTTCGATCAAGAGTTAAATTTAACATCTTACTGAAATATTAGCATATGGTCTTGAAAATCTCGAAGCGATTTTGCTTAGGGTTGGATTTACTGGATAATAGATTGAGTAAATAGGTAAAGCAATGTTACATAGATTACGCAAATAAACAAATCTAGTTGCTAAGGAGATGACGTAGCTTAGGTAAATCTGAAGTGATATGAAAAAAGTAAGAATGTTTCTGAATATTAGAGACACTAAGAGAATACAAAAACTGCCAATCAATAAAAGACAAGAATATGTTTTTGCTTATATTTCCTAATAAAGTACTATTGGTAGCGATACGTCGATACAAGCTTGCTTTTGTTGGGTGCAATGACGAAAGATATCTAACGAGGACGCCCTTGCTTGTTTTGCTAGAAGAAAGATTGGACTGACTTCCTCTGTGGTAAATTTCCTCCTGGCGAGTTCGTTTGACAGGTCGTAGCAAGGATACCATTTACCTCACAACTTTTTGGCTGGTGTGGAAATTATGCAAAAATTCACGTAAATTTCTTATGATTTTCATCCATTTACATGACATTCCCGTTAGAGGCAGTATATATGAAGCTATACTAACGGGAATGGGTCAACATTTACGACGCATACAACATTTAAAATTTAACGGACATTATTTCAGTGATTGATTTGATTAAATTACGGGGATCCAGAAGTAATCGAACCTGGGTCGCTCCATTGAGAAACCTACAACCTAACCACTGAGCCAATGCGACTTGTGAATAAACATTTTAAGCCTTAAGATCGATAAAGCAGATAACATACGTTTTCAGATTCCTTTAAATGGGATATAAAGTTCTTAAAAACTTATTCACATCGCTGAAAAGAACATTCAAAATGGTAAAAAGAATGTGTCGAAGACTTTTAACTTCTTAAGTTATAAGGCATTTAGGTTTTTTAAGAATCAGGAGGCAAAAACTGTATAAATCAAGTAGCGATATCGATAATGATTTCGAAAGGTTTAACTTGTTGAGTTATTTCAACTTTTCCGATTTTTTCTCAATTTGCTAACTTCAACTGATATAAAATATTAGATTCTTAACTACACACAATGCAGAAGCACTGCGCCGTTTAGGAGTTTAAAATGTATATTTCCCCCCTCCGCTATTTCTTATATAATAACAATTGATTATTTTCGTTTTATTGTCCAATTAGTAGGTATAATAACATATTGAAAAACGGCATTAAAATGCTATTTAAGTAAGTTTAAGTCATTCTAAAGTAGACTATGGACGGAGTTCATGTGTTTCAGGCTTAAATTCTAATGGGCATTTTCTTTTGTACCTATTTTATCAGTAGTAGCAACCAGTATTCAACCCGGTTTAAACAAGTAACAAGTAAACAAAATGTGAAATCCGACTTATGACGAAAATCTTTTTCCTAACATTTGTCGAGGAAGAATGTAGAATAAGCAAAACTGCTATCTTAAAAATATATCTGCAAAAAAAGACATAATCTTATCTTTGTCTACCAAGGTTTTTATAAATAAATGTTCTTTCAAAAACATCACAAGAAAATTTTTCAGTCAACGCCCAGCTTGCGTCACACGAAGGAGGCGAAGTCTGCATTATCAGTGAGGAAAGAACAGTTTTATATATAGATGGTACTTTATCATGATGCAAATAAGTTAATGGAACAGAGCTTGAAGCGTCTGGAAATTTCATACTTTTGTAAGAAGAAATTAGGGCTTGGCTTGCCATTTAGAAATAATTAACAAAATCTTTTTTTTTCTCAAACAGGTAGAAAAATATTTGCAACTATATAAATAGCCCTATTTATACAGAGACGAAACTTCCATCTAGATAAATATTTAGTTCTGAACTATGAAATATTTATCTAGATGAAAGTTTCGTCTCTGTATAAATAGGGCTATGGATTCATCTCATACATGGCTCTACCAAGCTTTTTAAAGAAGGTGCCGTTCAAAAAAGATTTCTTTAATCATCAAATATTTAGAGGATCTCAAATTCTCTAAGTATGTAGGTAAAGAATAATTAATTGCTGGTTGTATTTTCACACACAAATTTTCACGGTAACTAAAAAGTTTCTTTCTTTTTAAAACAGAATGGAAAATAAACAAACATAGAGACATACAGGGTGGGTTTACGCGGAAATCTAAATGAGCAGCAAAACGGATTACGTACTCAGATACTCAGGTTTTGATAATACCATGTTTGAAAAATCAGACAAGAATATCAACCAATCAAAATTTGCAAAAAAAGAAAAGAAATTAAGTAGGATTAGCCACTAGACTATATAGCTGGAGCTTGTCCCGGCTTCGTTAGCATGAAAGTCCCACGTAGGGTTCTGTTCAGTGTTAAATATTGTGTGTCGTCCTCTGATCCCACCCCAAGTTTAGTAGTGCTTAGTAAATTGCCTCTACTAGAGGATGTGCACTGGCTATAGAAGCATAGATAAAAAGATTTGTTCTACTAAAGAACATCTTATTGCAAAGATTTCTTTAGGTATAGGTTTTTGTAAATTCTTTGCATATTATTCTCTCGACGAAGAAAAACTTTTGCCTCATTGTAAAATCTCCCTGCAACCTACCCTCGCTAAAACCCAGGGCCGGGTTGTTCAAACGTCATTTAGGCTAAGTACTGTTTCACACGAATTTATATTTTAATTATATCAAATACAAAACATTATTTAGCTTAATACAGGTTTAAAAATCCAACATTTTAGAACAGGTTGAAATAGAAAAGGAACGAATTTTGGAAAAAATGCCAAATTACCAAAGTGCATCCCTTGATTCTTTTCTTTTCTTTCGACTGTTGAAACATTTCAAATACGATGCAAATTTCACGTTGTTGGATGATGGAATGCTAAATAATCTTTTCCTTTTATCAGATTATGGAGACCATAAACTATTTCTTCAAACGCATTTTTGGCCAAGCTTCAATCAATTATGCTTTTTGAAGAAAGGAACCTGAAATTATGCTTATAAATATGCTTATCTTATTCAAACAAAGCTAATTTTAGTGGTAGAATTCTAGTGGTAATTTCTGTTTTTTTTCAACAGAAACTTTCTAAGGTCCATTGCTAACTTGAGATATTTGGCTATTGATTCATTTGAAAATTTTCGTCATTGGGGTAGCGAAATCCTATAATAGTTTTCTCGATTTCTTCAAACATAGACAATCTTAGGTTCGTGTAGGTTGGGCAATCATACAATCATACAATCATACAATAATACCATGATTGCGTTTTTAGACATTTTTAGCCTCAATATATTTATGAATTTTATGCAGAGTGTTCACGATGGCCAATATTGTCTGTCTTTTATTAAATCCAATCATTATATATATAAATTGGTTGATTAAATTGATATGAAAATTAAAAATACTTGTTTGTGAACCGAGTTAAACATTTTTCACATTATTCAACTTTTAAGAATTGTGCGGGAGATAGCAACTCAATAATGTTTTGCAATTTTCAGACAAATATCGAAAACCTACTTATCGTTGATCAATAACTTAAGGCTATTCATTGTATTCATATATGCGGTCTAATTTAGCATGATTGAAAATGCATTATTAGGTTATATATTTCAGGAGAAAGATAATTTTTCCATTTGGTTATCACGAGACCCCATGGAAAAGACCAAGTACATGGTTGCGTTTTGTAGTTATTACTTTGTTAAAAATCCAATAAACTAAATTTTGTAAATTGTACAACTTCTTTCCTTGTCCTCCTCTCATCGTCTAGACAAGTCCTTTGTTGGAAAATGGAGTTAATTCATCTTCCTGCTGTATAAGGCTGACGAGGGCCTGGAAATTCTACATGACGATTTTGATTCACCGACTTTTTGTCACGCGACACTTTGTCACACGACTTTTTGTACCAAACGACGTTTTGTTCCAACTTGTTCCCTACGACAATTTGGAACCACGACAATTTGTTCTTTACGGCAATTTGGAACCACGACAATTTGTTCCCTACGACAATTTGGAACCTCGACAATTTGTTTCCTACGACAATTTGCTATCACGAAATTTTATCACGAATAACGACTTTTCGTCACCACGTATCGTCACTAAAGACCACTTTGTATCACAAAACACATAATTTTTATTGATAGACGACATATTGTCACTACGCCTTTTGGTACACACAGAGTACACACGATATTTAAAACAAACGAGCCAGAAGTACAACTAAGAGTGTATTTATGAGAAACCAGTTGATCGTAAAAAAATGGTAGCGGAAGCAAACACTGATAGTGCAAATAGATGTTCTGAAATTCGCCATAATTAGCATTTGATTTTTTATTCGAATTGAAAGTTAACGACATCCGTCAATAGTTGAAGATAACTTTCAGTTATAAAAATATACAATATTAGACCGATCGATTAAGCAAAATTTGAGATATTTAAATTTTCTAGCTCGATATGGGCCAAAATGTACCGACGAGGCAGAAGTTTTTTTAGTGTAATGACCACCATTTCCAGTTAGATACAATTTATCAATCATAAAATTTGTAAAAAAAAACTAATAGCGCGCTTTTGTATAAGCACCCTTAACTTCGCGCAGAGAGTTATTTTTTTCAACCATAAGCTAAAATTTCAAAAATGAAATAGTGCTTAACCGGTGCTCTCTGAATCATGCACATAAATCAACATATCTTCCCAATACGCCCTCCCATTACGCCCCTAACCGTGTCAATTAGCTCCTAACTATCTTATTCAATAATTTTTTATCTCTCATTTCCATTATTCCCCTTTCCACTACTACCAAATACCTTCGATTCATTAATTATATACTTTCTTTGTATTCCCATCATGCCCCGTATGCACTAATTATCTTCGGTAAATTATGGCCCGAACCCTAACTACCAATGTACATGTTGAGCTTCCCAAAAGTCGAGGAATCCAATTTGGTACTGTTTGAAAATGGAACACAAAATTCCCATTTTCCCACTTGGACCTTCCCGTTTTGTTCCAAGATATAGTGGTTGGACATGTTCCAAGAAACCTAAGCAAATTTTTCTGTAAGATGCAAAGTTACAGGGAAACGTTTGAGTCACGGAGATATGGTTTGTAAATCCCAGTAACATTTTACACGGACTACTATAGTATACTCAGTAGGCTCAATAGTACCCTTCTATTCTAGTGACATGTGATTTTCGAGATTTTCATAACAGTAAATGATTAAACAGTCCTGACAATAAGTCGGGATTTAAGGTTGACAAATTGTCCTGGTGACAAATTGTCGTTGTGATAAACAGTCGTCGTAATAAAATGTCGTCGTGATAAAATGACGTGATGACAAATTTTCGTAGTGACAAATTGTCGCAGGGAACAAATTGTCGTGATGACAAATTGTCGTAGGGAAAAAATTGTCGTGGTGACGAATTGTCGTATGAAACAAATTGTCGTGTTGACAAATTGTCGTAGGAAACATATAGTCGGGGTGACGAATTGTCGTAGGGAAACGTCGAAAAACGGACGATTTTATAGCATCGGATGAAGCTGTCTTTGCCAGCTTGTCTCGACTCTTCTGATCTTCTTCTGATTTCACTTAGAATCTGAGCATATTGTCATTATCATTGTCTTGCAGGCATTTTTTCTTTAAGTTTTTTTATTCTAGGTTAGAACACGCCAATTCCATGACAAAAAAAATAAGGCAAATGAAAATACTTCCTAGAAACATTTACAGACATCGTTATAATAAATAAAAAAGTACTAAAAACTGACAAGCACAAGGAATAGAAATTTACATTTAAGAAATAAAACACCATGAATAATAAGATGATTGGTCGTAAATAGGGAACAAAGGGCACGGGAGGAAGACTCTAGTTTGTAATGAAACGTTTGATCTCTTATGTTTGCCTTGAGAATAGCTCCGTTGCGCGAAAGAAGACGATGGCTTAATCCCCATATTAAAAAAAACCAGCATTGAATCGCATTTAAAAGTTCCTCATTAATTAATCAGCACATTTTTTAATCCAGAATTTGTAAAATAATGTCTTATGACGTCACGACGTCGCAAAATGACGTAACATTGTCAAATTTTCATGAAACTTGGTCAAATGCTTTCTATAAACAATATCTTACTTGTGTCAAAGTAAAATGTTTATGGCCATTGACGTATTCTAGGCTTAATATGGGAAAATATAGGATTTTTTTTTGACTCATCCCCCAATTATTCACCACTGATCCAGAATCACTTATCCTGTAAACACCAACATTTGTAAGAATGTGTCTTACAAATAAACATTAAAAGTGACCGAAGGAAAAATTGTAAAAGCAAACGGTTTGGGAGATATTGACAAATTAATGAAGGGGGGATCCGAATATATCCCCCATACTAAATAGGGTTTTAAGGTTCCTTTGTGCTAGAATTTGGATAATAGATGCTGATAATAACCCTCGGTGAGCTGTATGGGGAGGAGAAATGAATAGAAAGTGTGGCGTGTCTTCTTCTCCTGTCGTATTCATCGAGCATGTGCAAAATTATGTTTTTTTTGTGTGATCATTTGGAGTTCTTAAACCGACTCTAAGTTTGAATATATCTTTCATTCCTAACCGGTCGGAAATATCAAAAAATTACTCTCCATCTGAATGAAAAAGAGTATTTAGGTATGACTTCAGTTTCGTATAAGAAGACATTAATGAAAACAAAGTTAATGAATGGTTTTAATTCTTTATTGCATCAGGAAAAAAATTGTTTATAATATCTGTTTGTTGCATTAAAACGGGCTGGGTAATGGAGGACTTGAGGAGCAATTTTCGTGTTGATTGCACCTGCCATTGCAAGTTTATCTGTTACGTGTTTTTTTGCTATTAGCAATTCGATATAGTTGTAGAGTACGTCGCATTCGTCTTCTGTAAAAGAAAGATTCACACCCTAATTCTTCGTAATGCTTTGTTCGAGTCGGAACCTTTTTATGTTCCGCTAACAATTAAAACGGCCTTGTATTGTACTTTTACAATATCCTCCATTGTTTTTGAAAAAAATTGTCCATTTGCATCTTCCTTTAAGGATTCGTAGTAGATGATTTCACAATAGTCTGGTATTACGAAAGACCATGGAATGAAAGGACTTGTACATTAAATCAAGAGTTTTTGTAGATAGATATCTAGACAGCAGTTTCAGGATACATAGAGCTTTCTTTGCTTTCATATTTTATCGCAAAGATTCTTTTTGAAAGATACATTTGGGTCATTAGGTCAAGGTACTTTTTTAATCTTCATTTGATACTGGCTTGCCATTGAAAACAATGGTGAGTGATTAGGCTTGTTCCTTTTGACTGAGAATGTTAATTCACTTTCTTGCTTAGTTGCATCTGGGTTAAACTCTAGTTTTCATTGGTATGCCCATCTTTCCATTACTTCAAGGTCTTCATTTAACTCTCTAGATGCTACAATCGGGTCATTTACTTTTGAATAGATTATAGTATCATCGGCAAAAAAATTAACATTGGATGAAAATTCTAGATCTTTTATATAGATTAAAAAGAGCAGAAAAACGAGGGATGGTTCTTTGGGCACCTGACGCAATATGTGTGAAGTCTGAGCAATGACCATCCAAAACAACACAATGATATCTACTATTGCAGGAGTTCCTATCGCGTTATCAGATACCAAGTGAATGCAACGGTAAATATTTTGGCCAAAAGTTCTTATTTCTTCCCCCCACCATTTCGTTATTTTGCTTTATTTCTTCCCTGT
>JAUKPT010003099.1:0-12436 GCA_032273505.1 Nanomia bijuga
GTCTAACTGGCGGATTAGAATACTAACTGGCGGATTAGATTACTAACTGGCGGTCTAACTGGCGGATTAGAATACTATTTTGGCGGATACGAAATAGCACTCGGGACAAGCGCGCAACTAGATTCAGAATGCGGGAATGAACATTTTCGTAATCGGAACCGAGAATTTTAATAACATGACGTGACTTACGACAGGGAAAACTGATCAACAGTACCGACAGATTTGTTTCGAAAGATGTTTTTGTTTTCAACAAAAGTTTTATTTCATTAGTTTATTTCAAAAAGTCGTTTCACTTTTTTATAGTCTAAAATGACTGTATAAGGACTATCCCTATGTTTTTTTTGTATAATTTTCTCTTCATATTTGTACTATCTGAATGTCAATAAACAACCATGATAAGGCGATGTTCGATGTTAAAAACCATCAAAATCTTATTTTGATTTATTTATACCGTTTACTGTTATCAATTGTTTCCTGCTTGTGTTTTTTCTGTTAAATTTGAAGCTCATGTCTACTTCGTGAAAATGATAATAAGTTTGTAAATGTGTAGATTTCTGTTTTGAAAAATATAATGCACCATTCCCTGATTACACTATAACTATATTCGTTTCGCGCATGGCTTGGTTTTCGGTTTTCAGTGACGACACACCGCTTCCCGAGTCTTGGCATATTTCCGAGATTGGTATATAGTTCGTATCTAACAAAGCAGTTGTAAACAAGCATGCAAAATGGAGGGAACGGAACGCACGTTGCTTGAGATATGTATAGAGAAGTTAAGAATATTAAATACTTAATGATCATAGTGAAAGCTTAGTATAAATTTTTTTTTCTTCGCCATCTAATACGTAGACGGATTGTTGACCCTCTTATTTTTAACTGCTGAAAAGGGCCCTACAATATCCAAAACTTATCAGAATGTAAAATCTTAAAAATACACAATATGATATGATATTTTTGACATCACCATTTCTAAGTATCCAAGCAATAAATCATTTTTTGTCATTCAAATCAGTTGATATACAGACAGGTACAGGTAGTTCCTTATCTCAATTCATTGTTTTTAAATATTGTGTGATTTTTATTATTTCAGGATAAAGGTATTTAAGTACTTAAGTTTCATTTCCTTTTGTCTCGTTTTGTGTGCTTATAAGACTTTCTGTTACTCATTAGGGACCATTCAAGTACCATAGATGTTCCTGAAGATGGACGCGTTCCTCAAGATGAACAACAACAGACGCGGTCAGCAAAATAAAATACGAAGTTTTTTTGTAATCAACAACAGAATGGTATATTTATTTCAAATGCCTTTTTGTTTATTTGTTACTTGAAGTTAGGAGATTCTACGTTACCCCTTTACATCCCCAGTACAAATTCTTTGTAAAAAGGTTTTATTGTTGGTAAACAATCATATGTATTTTATTGATTATAGAGAAATATTTTCACTGAAAATAATTACATTTAATCCATTGTGACAACCATCGTTTTTGTTTACATTTTAAAATCTTTTTTGTTTACGACAATTTCTCACTTGACTTTCCTCTGGAAAAGTTTGTTGGGGGAAAATTTTAGTTATAAACCTTTTTGCATTACATAGAAAATCTTGCTGTACTTTTCCAGATTCCCTATGTCACCTTAAAATACAAAACTATTCCCCTGATAACATAGATGTGACAAAAGAAGACGTTGTATAGCGATATGATTTGTATTTTTTAGTTTTTTCGCCACCTTCATCTTGAATTTCCAAAAATTTAGCAAAAATTAGCAATAAAATTTCCTCTTACAAGATTTTAGTCAGATAAAGAAAAATTGAATGATCTTTCATCCCCTATACCAAATTTGTTTATCCAGCAAAGGCAGCAGGAGAAATAATATGGACAAGTACTAACATTGTTAACATTTTGGTAAAACCTGGGTTGTGGAATTTCTAACATTAAGGAGTAAGTTTTAAGCCAGTAGTAAAGACTAATCAATCTTCCCATTATCACAGAGGAGGCTTGTGATTCCTTGAAAATCATTGTCAAAAAGTTTATTTACCCATATGCTTTTGTTTATTTCTAGGTGGCAAATTTTTTACATACAAGAAATGTTCAAAATGATGTGATTGAAATCCTAAAAAAAAATCTGGTATGTATCAAGTTTCATTTTTTCCAACCTTGATCTTTTTACTCAGATTTACTTAGATGTGTATTTATAAGTAAAAGGACTTCCAAACAAAACTCTGACAACTTGAGATGAAAAAATATCTGTTTTTAAATGTTCCAATTTTTAAATTATTTTGAATTTTGTGTTAGTTGAAAGGACTTGCTTGCTTGTTACAAGTTTTACATATTACTATCAAATATTTTCAAATTTGTTTACCAAAACTTAATCCATGAAAATTTTATAACTGATGCATTGCGCTTCAGGTCATACAGATGCATTACTCTCTGGGTGCTTTGGTGTGCTCTTTTAATGTGTGAAGCCACCAAGATGATTTCTTAGATTATAATTTATGATGCATTCTTTATAGTGTAGTATACATTCTCAGAAGAAGTATACATTTTCCCTTTGTTCAGAAAGTTGCCTAGTTGAATTCATGTATATTATTCTCTCATTTAGATGGATGAAGAGGCAATAAGATCAGCTGATGAAAAAGATTTAGTTGAATTAGGACTT
Source organism: Nanomia bijuga (assembly GCA_032273505.1). Classification (NCBI taxonomy): domain Eukaryota; kingdom Metazoa; phylum Cnidaria; class Hydrozoa; order Siphonophorae; family Agalmatidae; genus Nanomia; species Nanomia bijuga. The sequence continues at coordinate 2,656 of JAUKPT010003099.1, forward strand.
AAAGAAAGGGGACACATTATTGCCTTAAAATCTTTTTGTATGTTGCCATTAAAAGAAAAAGCCAAGAATGAGTTGAAAGGTTTCATCAAAATGTCTGGAAAAGAAAGAATTCCCAGGTCTAGCAAAACAATAAGATTTGGGTGGAAACATTTCAATTCATCCAAAAACAGGTATTGTAATGCGAGAGAAGGGAAAGGTGGAGGCACTATCAAAAAGGTTTTTAGTGATGCAGCCACTTCTAATGAAATTAAGACAGAATTGATCTCTTATTTCTTTCCTGATGGAAAAAATCTACTTGCAGGTAACATTGAGTCTTTGAACAATTTTCTTGGTAATAATCAGGGAATCAATATTGAGCATCTTGAAAGTAAACCATTTACAGTGCATGACTTTTACATTCGAATTGGAAATCATTCGAACTACAGATTATATTTGATGACAAAGAAAAAGAATTTTATTCAGTTGTTGAATGATGTAACAGATGTTAACAGTAGTGATGATGACTTTGACTTGCCGCCATATCCAAAATTTAGGCGAGATGAAAATGATTCTACAACATCATTTTCCGAAGTTGAAAATTCAACTCTGCTTGGAAGTACTGATGAAAGAACTTTACTTCGAGATGAAACTGATGCAGCATACCAACACAGTTTGGAAATAGATAGTGAAAAGGCTATACAGAAATCTTTCTCCACAAGTGATCTATCAATTTTGAATAGTGAATATGAAGATGAGCGCCTCTCCAATCTTATGAAGGAGCGTGAATCTAGAGTACAATTAGAAGCTACAGTATTTGATGCTCATGTGACTGTTACTGTGCGACATCCTCTTCTTGGACCGATGATTTGTCTATTTAGTGAAAGTGCTGTATTTCAACATGTATATGATTGGGTTGGGAGCTTAGCTATTCGCCCAGAACATTTCGAACTTCGGACATACAAAAATGAAATGATATCACCTATTGCTCAAGTTTATTCAGGTGTTATCAATGTTCATGAGGTAGAAACAGCTGTTCTAGTACCAGACTTTGGAACTGCAGTAGGTCATGTTCAGGATGAAACACCTGCTACCAGCCTAAAAGATGTTAATAAATCTTTGCAATTGATAGTATAAGAGAAGATTCATTTAAAAATCTCAACCAAAGTACCGTTATTTTTGAAGTAGAACGAGATAATATATTTTGTGATATGATAAAGCATTTCAATAAGCGTAGAACATGTACAAGTTGTGTAAGCATTACATTTAAAGATGAAAATGGTGTAGGTGATGGTGTAACTCGTGATGCATTTAGTGCATTTTACGATAAGATGTATGAAAAAATGGAAGGATCCTTTATTAAAGTTCCAACTACATTATTCAGTTCTGAAACATGGGAGACTATTGGAAAGATTATAACCCATGGTTTTCTTCTTTTTAACATTTTTCCAGTATGTGTTAGCAAAGTGACACAGAAATATTATTTATTTGATGGTGCAGTATCAGATGATGAGATGCTTACTAGTTTTAAGCAATATATTACTCAAGCTGAGCGAGAAATGTCCGAAAATTTTACCTTAGAAAACCAGCAAGCCCTCATTGATATCTTGTCAGAATATTCGATTTTCCAATTGCCAACAAAAGACAACGTTGATGAGTTGTTAGCCAAAGCTGCTGATATTTCATTAATCAGATTGCCTTGTTTTGCAATTCAGGCAATGATTAAAGGAATGGGTAATTTTTGGAAAAAAATAACTCCTGATCTTTTTGATCCAATATATTTTTGCACAACACCGACACCAGAAAATATTATATCATGCTTGTCTGCTAATGAAGTAACAAAAAATGATTAAAAAATTGTTACTTGGTTGCACAGATACATCCGTAGCTGTGACAAAGAGCAACTAATTCGATTTGTCAGGTTTATAACAAATTCAGAAAGTATTACTCCAAATTCTGTTATTCGTATTGAGTTTGTCAATCAGCCTATGGATCACATTCATCCATCAACCAAAACATGCTTTAAGATATTGATTTTGCCGAGACAATATACATCATTTTTCCATCTAAAGGAAAATTTGGATTTTTATGTGAAGGAAAGTGCAAACTGGGCTGTTCATGACATCATGAATAATTTTGATGATGATGATGTGTAGTTGTTGGAGACGATTTACGATGGGTAGATTGTTCTCCATGATCTTCGACCTCGGCCACGAGGTCCTTAATCTTGCTTGATTTGGTTCTTGATGGTGACGTGCTTTACCAGTATTCAGTCAGTCAGAGAGAGAGAGATAGAGAGAGAGAGAGAGAGAGAGAGAGAGAGAGAGAGAGTTGAAGGGATGGTTTTTTGGGACGTGTTGGGTGGGATACTGTGGATATTTCGTATACAGGAAATATAAATTTCTACTTTGCTGTACATTTTTTATATACTCAATTTGTTTTATTGACCATTATTTGTTTTTTTTGGTCTTTTCTTTTTTTTTTTTTTTTTTTTCTTTTTGAGGTTATTTTTTTCTATATTTTAATCTTTATCATTTTTCTTTTTCTCTTTTTTTTTTAACCTCTATGATATTCTAAATATTTTTGTTTTTTTTCTTTCTTTTTTTTTCTTTTTTAATTTTCTTTTTTACTTTTTGTACTTTTTTTATATATTTTTTTTTTTTTTTTATATATAACATAATGTTTTTTTATAATATACGTATATATAATTTGTACATATATTTTCCTAGATATATATTTTAAATATAATAAATGCTATTATTTCCATTGCTTTAAGAGTAATGTGAAATTTTTGGCATTTGATTGGTTGGATGGGTTTTGATATATCCCTATTCTTTATTGTGGTTGTCTTTATTTCATTTCTGTTGGGATTCGCAAAATGTGAAGTGATGGGTGGGGGGGTGGGGTTGTAGGGTTACTTGAGCTAGGATCTTATTGGTAGTGGGATGGGTTTGGTTGTATTTTGTGCTTTTAATTCATTAAGTTATTGCGCATTATTTTCAGGTGTTTTCCCTCATATTCTCGATGATAGATTTATTCTTTATTATAGGTCAGTGATCTTATTTTGTGAATTTAGTTTCTCATAAGTCCTGTCTTCAATAATTTTATTCGCATGATCTTTCTTCATATTCTCCGGCGTTTAAGCCGTTATTACTGACCCTTACTAACTCATTTTGTCTTTTTCCTAATTATCAGTTTTCCTAATTGTGTGACAAACCCATTTATTGTTCTAAATATCAAAATTTTTTAGAATTATCGAGCACACGATCGTTCTTCATGCTCCTTGGAATACGAAAAACCTTCACTGACCCTTAAAAACTCATTTTTGTGGTCAGAAAGGCTCCTTTTCGACTATTCCATTTTTTGATTTTGGCCAAAAAACTACATTTTGATTTAAAAATCGCTACGGAAAAATTTAAACGCAGAAAGGTTCTAAATGGTCTAAGAACCATAAAGATCTATTCTGAATACTTTTCCACCCGTTTTTAAAACTCTACGGGCTTAAACAAATTTCTCATTTTGTCACTTTTGCCTTTCTCATAATGATGTGAATGCTCAAAAAACCTGTAATTCGCTGTGGGGATCACACGGAAAAAATTTGAACGCAGAAGTGTTTCAAATCCCTAAAAAGTCATAAGAAACCTTAAACCACCGTTTTAAACCCATTTTTAAGGCCAAGAGAGCCTTTTTTCGTTTTCTCTCATTTTGTCAAAATTTCGAATCGTGTTGGAAAAATATTTTTTTTCCCCGATCACGATAATTTTTACATCCTTCGTTAGAGAATCTTTCACTGATTCCAACAAACCCAAAATCAACTTTTTCGCCCTTTTTTAACCCTAGTTAGAACCCTTCAAAGTTCCCACAACGTCACTAAGGATATGAGAAATGTTCTCTTATTTCTGGGAAATGATTTACAAAACTCACTGAACTGACAGTCCGTTACCATAGAAACAGGAGTCAGTGTGACGTCAGTGAACATTCGAATTCTATTTCATAGAACTTCTTTCATCTCACGCGTGTGACGTATTTCTGTTTGTTTACATATGAATAATTTTGACTAGCTAGTTAGCCTCGTTTTATTATATTCTTCTGTTGTTGTTTTGTTTTTCATTCGTCATTGTTTTTGGTGTGTATTCTGGTGGTAACCACCACTCTTAGCAGGGGTGAGTTTTTGGGGAAAAAAATCGAACAAGCATGAACAATAAGTAATAAGCAATATGTTTTAGCCAGGATATACACTTGCGATGAATTTATTTGTTAGAATATTGTCCGACTTTCGTTATAAAGTTATACTTTTGTTTGATTGTTTAGTAAGGCTGTCCACCTATTTTCGAATCCTTAGGGAATATTGAAAATTGTTACTGAAACAAGTATATATATATAATTCTAAAAATCTTTTAATTTTTCATCTTTTTATATATTGATTTGGCACATTTTTCAATTTTTTTAAAAAAAATCATCCTTTACAGTTAGAATTTCCCTGAAAATCCCGTAACCTCTGAAAAAATCTCAAATCAGGTAAATTTTAGGTGGACCCCCTTCTTATGTTCTTGTTTATATATGCATTTTATAAATTATTTATCCACGCATTTCTTTTTTATATTATTTTCGGTTGCAATGAGATACTGTAAACTGTCGATTTTTTAAGCTTATCACCAACTCACAATTGTAAAACAGAATTGTCAAGATACATTGAAAAGTTTGAAGGTAAATCACTAAAGAAACAATCTTATAAAACTATTTCCAAAAAGTACACATTCCAAAATATCTCGTATACCTACAAAATTTCAACTCCCTAAAATCTTTAAATATATCGTTTACATATTATGAAGTAATTTACCCCTTGAGAAAAGTCGATTTTTTTGTGTAGCACAACAAGAGATGGATTATTATTAGCACCCAGCTTTTCAAAATCAAGAACGGGTTCGACAGTTCGTAAGTTTTGTTCTTTTATTCAGATTTTATGTGCATTTTAGTAACGTATTGAGATTGTATACTAATATATTTGTTATTTGTATTTATTTTGTTTACGTGAAGAACGATATTCATACCGTAAATAATTCTCATTTTATATTGTTTCTGCACCACATAGTGTTTTTGTTTGGGCGTAATTGAGGTGGTAGCGCCATCAATTTCTCCAGTTTTGGGTATAGAAGCCCTGACACCATAGATTGAAAAATCAGGGGTCGATTATCATCAGGCGACATCGCGCTGGCTGTTGAGGTCAACTTAATGCTTTTACACTCTAAAGTGACGTCATCAGGGTAATTTCGTAATCTTGACGTCATGAAACAACACGTATTAGACTAAGTTTAATTTTTCATAACTTTTACATCATACCTTATTACAGGAAATTAACAAATCATGAAATCAACGCGTCATGAAATTAACGCGGTTCGTGAAAAATTTACATTTTGGGATCAGAAAATTAACGCGGATAGGTTATCAAGGTGATGAAAAAAATATTTAATGAAACTTTCTTTCCTTTTTCTTTTTACAAGAGTTTTGAAATCTGCTTTTTTTTTACCACTTCTAGTAAATCGAACGACTTCAAAGTTGCACACAACAAGTCAAACTTTATGAAATTAAGACAGTTAAAAAATAATTGCATCACTAAATTTACGCGTAAATGAAATTAACGCGCATGAAATTAACGCGGTTAAAGGGCAAACCGTGTTGATTGCATGATTCTCATCACATTAAGGTGTTCTACATAGTTTATGATCGAATGATAATCTTTTCTCGCCCTTAAAACCAATGGGTGGGGGAGGTGTTGCACCGCACTTTCGAACCGCCTGAAGTATAATAAAAAAGAATCATAGTTTACTTCAACCTCGCATACGCCGGGACAATTCTTGGTTTTTTTTTCGTTTGCCGAATTTTTACTTCTGACGAATAATGGCCCGGCGTATGCGAGGTTTAGTTTACTTCATAAGTAGGTATATATTATATATTATAGCAATGTAAATCTATATGGGTGTTCCTCCTTTATGACAGAGTCAGCTTGGAGTCGGGCCGTATCCTTGCAGAATATTTTTGAATTTTTTAATCGAGAAGAGGTGTGTGCGAAAAACTTAATTTTATTGAAGGGATGCTTTCTCTGGTAAGGGGTCAATATATTTCATGAAAAAATCTGTTTTATTGAATTTAGAATGAAATTTTCTAACGATGGTTTGAGTTGGTAAAGGGGTGAATGAGTATATGACACCGTTACAAAAGATAAACAAATTCTTAAAATTGTTTATTTAACTCCATTTGTTGTCAATAATTTAGATAATTTGTTTTTAAGAAAAAGGGTACATCACTTGGTGCTAAAATGTAAGGGAGAGGGTGAGATTTTTAGGGAGATGATAGGCGCCATTATCCCAACCGTAAAAAGGGCCCCCGAGGGGGTTGGCGGGGTGGAGGAATAAGCGGGTTTTCTGGCGGGATAGCAGGGTGAGCAGCTTTTTTAGCGATCTTGGCGGGATGCAGGATAAGCGATTTTTTTTTTGCGGGATAGTGGGATCCTGGACCCTCCCTCGGAAGCCCCGTAAGAAGATTATGTAAATAAAAATGTATGGTTTTTCAGTGAATGTTGGTATTCCTTTTCTGTTGACGGCAGTAATCTCTTAAAATTTCATCCACCCTCTATTACAAGGTGGTGGATTTAACAGATGTTGTTATTAACCTACTTTTCCCATATATGTGTTTGACTGACAAATAATTTAGGTAGTTAAGAAAATACACAATGCTATTTTGAACGAATATACTCTCAAATATATGTAAAAATAGATGGTTTACATCAAGTCAATAATATTTATCAAATTAACAAATAGTTCTTTTGCTTCTACTGCTGTTTGTGGGAGAGAAAAACCATTATCATTCATAATAGTGGAACAAAGTTCAGCCGTATCATTTGAAAAACCATGTGGAGACGCTCTTTCGTTTAACTCATCCTGACACACGGCTAGATCAATATTGGAAGTTCCAAAACTACAATCTATATCACGATGCAAATAGTACAAGACGTCTGGCGTTCCACTTGGAGCTTCAGAATTATTAACTTTACGTATTGTATGACTATTCCATAAGCTTCTAGTTTAGTCAAGCTCATTTTGCAACAAGTTTAGAAAACAAAATCGAATACATTCTTTGTGAAAATCATGACTAGGATCAAAAATCCCACTGTCGCACATGTCTTTAAAGTAATTGATCCACCAAACTGCCCGACTCTTCTTAAAAATAGACCACCATGCCTCAATGCGTTGATTACGTGTTGAGGGACCGTAAACAAAACTTTTATCACCTGAAACAGAATCGTTATCATTTCTGCGTAGAAAACTCTGCATGCCACCAATGATAATATTTTCCGACCCTCGGTCAACTCTTATGCATCTCGGAACTCTACCGAAAGTTGAAATTGTGTCAATGAAATAACGTCCAATTACATTCGGATCACTGTTAGTACTGCTCACTTTAGGCCCAAGGATTATACGGCTATAACCATCGATAGCTCCGATGTTGGGTCATTTTGCAGTGTAGATTCGTCTAACAAGTTTGTGCTTTGTCCTTTCCTTTAAATTTTCTGGATCCAATTCCTTCAAACATATACGTACTGTCTCACGATCAACATTCAGTCCATCTGAACGTAGTTTTTGTGTCATAAGACGATACCAAAACACTGCCTTGATGTTTTTATTTCACTATCTATAGCAGCAATAATGGTATTCAAGTTTGTTTTTTTGTATCTCCTAAAAAGGTTCTGCTCTCTTAACAAACGGTTTAATTGCCGTTTTGAAATGTTAATGTTATGATTTTGTGATAAAAACAATAAAATTTCATCGTACGAATATCCTTTGTGAAAATAGCACTTAATTGCATCACCCTTGCACATATATTTCTCCATGCAGAAACTATAAACGTTTAAAATAAAAATTCAAGTCAATAATTGAAGATGCTCAAATTAGATAAAACTCACACTTGACTTAGTTTTATGAAATTGTCAGTACGTCTACTTAGGAATTCTGCTCCTTGGGCTACGGTTGCCTGCGTTGGAAATTTGCAGAATTTCCTCCATTTTTTTATTTGTGCATCATAGTACGCTCGTGTGCCTTTCGACCATGATGATGCAATCATTTCTTTGACTGAGGTCGGATATGCAGTGTCCTGCACAAAATGGTTGGACCGACTAAAACCATTTTGACTTTCAACTGGCTTGCCAATGGGTGATATTATGTCAGATCGTTTGCCAGTTGTAGTAGATTTTTCCTAGGAAGAAAAGTTACCTCGTTATAGTTATATAAAGCAGTGTGTTATACCAAATCTGATTAAGCCAATCGGGCACAACTAAAACCCCTTCTTCTGAAGTACCCGTCCTACACAGTTAAACGGTGGAATGACATAGAATGTTAATTTACTCCAGTTAATAGAAAAAGCATCAATAGCCACTGCTTCAGAATCTGGGCGATAGGAAACGAATTTCTCCATCTGCCTATTGATCCGCGATGCAAACAGGTCTATGCTGGGTGAGATGTTTAACACGCCTAACCCACAAATAAAATCATCCTTGTTTAGCATCCATTATACACTGGTAGTAGTGCATCTGGATTCCTGATCGGCAGCTATACCTGGGATCAGTGCTCGGAAAAATATTTTTCTTCTTGCAAGCGGAGAATTTTCTTCTTGCAATGACAAATTTTATCTGGGTCAAATTTGTACTAAAAAAACGTCAACAAATAGACAAATGTTTCTCCATAACCACAATACCCTGTGTAATTGTTATTTGAAAAGGAAAAATGAAATGTAATTAGAATTTTCACTACATTAAGTTTCACAATCCTATTACATAATGCTAAGACCAGTATGAAAAGCCTTTCTTAACATTTCTTAACATACGATTTTTAGGAAAAATATTTTAAGATAAAAGATTTAAGCTAACATCAAATGACAATAAAAATTGTACAAACTGGATTCTAAAGAATTAAGGTTGAAACAGCCGGCCTCTAATTAAGGATAAATACCTTCAATTTGTTAATCATGCTTTTATCAACTCATTTCCAATCACTATCAATACCTCCGTCACAACCCTTCTTTACAAAGAACGGGGTGACGTGGAAAACATAGGTAATTACCGACCCATTTCGCTTATAAACACTGATATTAAAATTATTTCAAAGGCACTCACCAATCGACTTAAACTCGTCCTCCCCCATATTATTCACAAATCCCAATCAGCGGTGGATGGTCGTAGAATTGATCACACCGTCCACATGTTACGAGATTTGATTGAGCTCTCAAATACTGAAAACCTTGAAGCCGCCTTCATTTTCTTGGATCAAGAAAAGGCGTTTGACCGGGTGGATCATGAGTTTTTGTACAAAACGATGGATGCTTTTGGAATAGGTCAAAACTTTATCCACTGGATAAAGCAAATATATTCAACAGCAGTTACCAGAGTAAAGGTGAATGGCTTTTTGTCGGACCCAATCCCACTAATGAGGGGGGTCCGTCAAGGGGATCCAATCAGCTTTCTCTTGTATGTGTTCAATATAGAACTTTTTGCTTTGCAGATAAGAGCTAACCAAAACATAGTGGGTTTTACTGTGGGCGGAGAGAAAATCGTTAGCATGCACTATGCTGACGACACCACTATTGCCATTACTCAAAACCGATGTTTCAAGGAAGTCATAAAAGACATTGCTTTATATGAAAAAGCCACCGGCGCAAAAGTTAATTTTTCCAAAACCAAAGGCCTCTGGTGTGGATCCTGGAAAAACCGACAGGATTTACCCCTTGGGATAAACTGGACAAATGAAAATGTTTT
>JAUKPT010003100.1:0-12435 GCA_032273505.1 Nanomia bijuga
TATTATATGCATAGTTCGAATAACAAGCTTGGTCAAGTTTAGAACTTTCCATTCAAAATGTCGAGTTTTGGGCCTTAATTACCCTCAATTACCCTTCATTAGCTCATAATTAAGTTTTTATTAAGAGAAAGATATTATAATTTTGTATTGTTGTATAATTAAAACCCCAAGTGCTGGTCAAATTTAGAACTTTCCATTGATAATATCCAGTTTTGAGCCTTAATAACCCTTAATAACCCTTAATTGCCCTTAATTGCCCACACAATAATTAATTATGAAATAATAAATAAATATGTGCAAAAGATAAGCAAAACCTCCCTAATGTTGAACCTAAAACATATGCTGGATTCTTTACTTTTTTACTAATGATCTGATTGTTCACCTAAAAATGGCTTATTTATTCTTATAGGATTTTCAGCCAAAATCAGCCATTTTGCAACATTTTTCTGGTTTTAAAATCATTCTTTTTGGATTTACCGTTCTATTTTGCATAAATGTACCTACTTATATAATAATTTTCTATTTCTACAATGACTAGATACCAGCCCTTATTTCAAGTCACCCAACTTTTTACAAATTTCATATTGATGACGTCACACCGGAAATGGACTTAATTATGAGACTTTGAAACCTATTTTTCTGAATTCCTCATTCATTTTTACATAAGAAAAGCAACATTTGTCATAAGGTTAAACAAATATAAAAATCTAGTTCACGATTTTTCTACCATAGGTCAAGGAAAAAAAATCCCTAAAAACTGTTTATTTGCACCAGGTGACATCATCAGAGGCAACACTCTCCTTCCCAAGCAACTTTGTGTTTTTTGAACCATATGAAAATGACCAACTTTGACAAGTCATAACTCAGTCAAAAATCAATATTTTTTGATGCGTTCTTTTTGGTTGGTTCGTATCAATGAGGACATTAATGTGAACGACAACAATAAGACTATTATTTTTTGAGAGTTCCCCTTTAAAGCTTTTAATCAGGGGTGTAGCTGTCCATGCATTGACACTAATCCAGCATTTATTATTTACTATTTACTCCCTTGTACCTGCAAATAAAAAATAACTAGCATTTACCTGCAAATAGAAAAAAAATTACCAGGTACATATACCTGAAAATAACTTCTTTCTTAGATTGAAAAGTGCTCTGGCAACTCTAAACATATTTAGATGAGAGTAAGAAGGCAATAATAATGTAGCAGAAAAAAAATGAATGAAAAACGCTGTTGGTTATGAAAAATACAAATTAGGTGGAATAATGCATCACAAAGCGTCAACATCACTATGCAGGGTACAGGGCCATAGCCAGTGGTTGTGGATTTTTGTTGCCATGACAAGGTACAAGGCTACTAATTTTGAGGTAGGGGTCTAATTTTCATATGGAAGCAAATTTAAGTTGGTAACAGGGTAATAATATAAAGATGATTTTAAGATTGACTTAAACAGTGTTTTACTAAACAGTGTTTAGACTCTTTGAACAAACAATACAAGGTTATTTCACTGGAGTCACTACTGACTGTCTTACAAAAATTGAGGGAGGATACCTTTTATTTGCTTTTTTCCCTGGATAAAGTTAGTACCAGAGTAACATTGGATGGAAGCCAGAGCATTTAATAAATTCAATTAAAAAATTCTCAAAAATCTACCTGTTAAAAGTTCTTCTTGAATTTTTCTGTGGTCTGATAGGAGATTGTTCTTCATTTTTTAATAAATTTTGTCTTCCTACAATAACCTTGTCTTCAACCAGATTTACATGATCAGTAATGACATCTTCATTAGAGCTTTGATTAGTACTAGTTTGTGGTGTGTCCATATTATGTTACTCTATCTAGAAGAAAATAAGATTTACGTTCTCAAGTTTATTGGCAACATACACAGATTCATCAAAAAGGCATTTGATATGGTATGACGAGCTGTAAAATGCATTCGTTCTCAATGACGTTCTATTTCAGACGAATAGAAATATTAGCGACTATTCTGGACAATAAAAATAAAACAAAAACTTTCAAATTAATTTTCAACTCTTGTTTAAACTGTTTTGATGTATTTTTGAGCATTTTGAAAACTTTAAAGGCCTCCAAATCAGTAAATATTAATCGCAGAGAAAAATATTGTACATCAAAATTTAAGTTAGCCTTTCCTCTATCTAATAGAAAAATATATTATTAGAAAATATCTAACTTTCTACCAGCAAAATGTTGTCAAACGTTGGGACTTTTTTTTGAGACACCCAGTATTTCCAAAAGGTTTTATTGTCTGTGATACTGGTACCAGTAAGAAATCATCATCGTCTATCATGATGTGCAAAATTAAGAAAATCTTATGATTCTAACTGGAGAAAATATGGTCAAAAACCCTTAATATAGCCCCAAATTGCACCCATTTTGCCTAAACTTGGCTCCAAATAAACTTTTTAAAAAAATCAGGCTTTGTCACGTAACCAATCTGTATATGTGATTTTCAATCAATCCGACTCGTGTAACTAATCTATATACAAGATTTCCAATCAATCCAACTTGTATCACCAATCTGTATGTGATTTCCATTCAGTTTGACTTGTGTAACCAATCTGTATATGTGATTTCTAATCAATCCGACTCGTGTAACTATTCTGCATATGAAATTTCCAACCAATCCAACTTGTATAACCAATCCTTATACAAGATTTCTAGTCCTTCCGACTTGTGTTACCAATGAGATTTTGTTTTATTTCACCCATCTATTCATGAGATTGTTAATCCTTTTGAATCATGTTTTGAATCATTATATAAGAATTGCAATCATTTCCACTTATGTCTTTAATTCATATATGATATTTCCATTTCAACATGACTGGTACTTGTTTGAGATTCACAGTCATTTCTGTATTAAGGTAACACAGGATACACCTTGAGTTTCATATTAACAGGGAAATTGGCTGAGATTCTGATTTGTGGCAATATGTCGTATATCAGATATATTTAATCATTTAAAGATAAGCATTCTTGAAAACAATTTTTTAGAGTGATAAATGGCAATCCGGTGTTTAATGAAAATTTTATAAAAGCGTCCTAAGTTTATCAATGTGCATAATATTTTGATAGCATTATCACTGCTAAAAAAGATGAAACAATGAAAGTTTGATAAACAAAGTTTCCACATACTTATTAATCATTCAAGATAATAAGAGATTAAAGAATATTTTTTCAAAGATTCTTCTACTTATAAATTGTAGTATATTAAAACTCTTGATAACATGATGTGATATGTGATATATTTCGCAGTGCAACTACATTTTCAAACATTATTTAACGATATTCATATCTAAATGATAGATAGATACATAAAAATAATGTTATTCATTAGATGTATAATAGCACATAATTCCTCAACATATTCATCAACGCTTTTGCCCTTCCTGGGGTTCATCATGTCATTTTCAGAGCTGCTCAAATCTAAACGATCACGATTCTCCTTAGCTGTCTTTTTTATGACTTTCCCAGTAATTTAGAAGAACAATTAGGTTGACACATTAGATGTTATTCAGCATGCAATTGCCACATAGGCTGTCTATTGTTTCATAATAACACTTCAGTCCATCTTTGAGACATTGCTCGCAGGTGCCAGTCATTGCTGCCATGTCGTTTAATTCTGATGTGGATTCTGTGTGGTCAAGAGCATGTGCACCAAATGAAGTCAAGATGTTAGAGTAGATGATACCTCCAAAGTCAGCCGGAAAGTACTCTTGAACATGACTTATAAAATTATTGACTTCGGTTATGTGTTTCTCCAAGGGTTTTCAACCCAACATGCATAATATCAGCTGTAGTCATCTTCTCCAATCCACACAACACATTATTGACAACATAAGTACCAGGATTGATTTCCTGCTCATCAATTTCAGCAACAACATGAAATCTTTTGCAGTTATTGATAGTATAATGGAAACTATCTTTGGTGTTATCTAGCAATTTTATATGGAAGAGAAATTCGCTGATAAGTTCTATTTTCAAATTTGAAAGCAGGGAGCCAAGTTTGATTATGGATGATTAATATCGTAGTGGCCCTGTTGAAAGTCACACCACAGAAAAAGTTCAATGCTGGTGCTGAAATCGAACACATAAATTTTGTGGTATACAATGATATAGTTCTCCACACAGACAAGTCATTTATTGGATTTTGGAAGACTGAAAAGATGTATGCATCGTTTTCTTGGAAGCACAATTTGAGATAAATTGATGATTTTACTTTAAATTAGTAAATCTTTCCAATGACAAGTATATGTTGGATTCATGGGGTGTTCCATCTGTTCTATCAACTATTTCTCTCTGTATTGATGCATGCTTTATCCCATAAGACTCAATATGATGCTTAACCTATTTGAACTCGTTCTCAACTACTATTAGGCTCAATGGAACAGGGGCGAATTCATCCAATTCTCTCTTGGTTATGAAGGAATTTTGGTGCACAGCATAAAATCTTTTCTGCATTGCCATACCAAGTGCATCAACATGATCCTTGAGATGCTCAAGAAACTCTGTCAGTACAAACACATGTCCCGATTTGATAGGTTTCTTACCCCGTCCAACACATTCAGTATGCCAACACATAGTTGAAGGCTACCTTGCATTTACCACCAAATGCATTACCTAAAGAAAACTCCATTCTGTCATACAAAAATAGACACAAAGGATGGTTCTTGAGGGCTTGCATGCAGTCCAACATTGATGGATTTGGAATTCCTTTAAAAATATCTGTTCTATCTTCTTTCTGTGAGATTTATCACAACAATAAGACTTGCATCAACATCTATTAGGTCTACCATTGTCACTGATTATATCTCAGAACAATTGCCTTCAATCTTGCTGAGAATCCATCGAACAGTATGCATCCTAAAATCTAAAACCAACAGCGAAACATTTAAGATAAATTTTATGATAATACAGTGAGATTATTATAGCTCATAAGCTCATTTTTAAATAAATTATTGCGGGCAAGAATTATAATAAGAAAATTGATTAAGAGAAGTTTAAAAAACATTTCTTTCGTGTTTCAATTTTTCGACCGATATCAACCAGTCATCATCAGGAATTGATTGGTTATAACAAAGCTATCGGAGCCTTGTACGCTAAGAGATTAGTTGAGTTAATTTTGAGCACAAAACCAAGTACTAAGTAAACTAAAAAGTCTATTTAATTTTTTTAACAATCTGACCAAATCTGATTGTATCTGACCAAATTCAACCAAATCTGACAAAATCCAACAGTCAGACTTGGTCGGGTAGCTACTAGGGAGGGGACCTATAATTCAATCAAAAACTCTAGTTCTCAAAAATTACTAGGCATAAAAATTGATAGTAAACTCACTTTAAATGAGCATATTTCTTCCCTATGCATCAAAGCGTCACAAAAGCTTCACACACTATCTCTAGTTAGTAAATATATGACTTCCCAACAAAGGAAAAATATTTTTAACTCATTCATTCTCTCACAATTTAGTAACTATGGATGTTACACAGTAGAAAACTTAATAACAGAATAAAAAACAACACTTTATAGGGCATTGAAACTCATATACCAAGATGAAGATTAGACTTTTGATAAACTCTTAGAAATGGATAATGCTTCTAATATTCATAAAATAATTATTCCAAGTCTAGGATTTGAACTCTACAAAGTTGCATATAGCATTTCACCAGAGATAATGAGGCATGTTTCCCTACAAAATCAAACATCAAGTTTCCATGGGAAAATATTGTTAAAACCTTTAACGTGAAAACAACATTGTGGGGAACAGAATCCCTTTATCACATTGGACCAAAGATTTGGTCTAATATCCCAACTATATTAAAAAAATATATTTTATTTCAATTCAAAAAAGAAATATGTCTCTGGAATCCAATCTGCCCTTGTAGATTGTGTAAAACTTTTATTCCTGACTTAGGTTTTATATATGTGGATCCAAATGTTTCCAATTTTATTTCTCAAAACTGTTTTTATCTGTTTATTTTTTGTTTTATTTCATTTTATCTTCGATTAGATTTTTCTAAGGTTAGTAGACATAAGTCAGAATGATGTCTTAACTACCCTTCTGCCTCAGGCTTTCCACCATTTAAGCAGCGATCAGCGTTTTCCCAATAGACTTCAAAGCTTATAGCCGCACTCTGACTACTAAGAATCTATTAGGAATCATCTGACGTTGACCGTTTGCTTCAACAACACAAACAACATTATGACCTGCTACACACCATACGATCGAACCATACCATGCCACCACATCCAGCGTGAGCTTTAATAATAATGGCAGCATTACTATGAACGGAACAAAGGGTGTAAATATGAATAAAAATGATGATTTAAGGGCCACTGCTCCAGTGTTTGGTTTTCAAGACATACAAGGTACGGATATTCCTCTTCCTTCTACCATCTCTTCTCCTCCAACTCCCATTTTTTCTACACATTTCAATCCATACAAACCTCCTGTTAAGGCATCACTCCTCACTAAAATAAAAAACTTAGAATACATTTCATTCAATGAGCTGTGCTAGCTCTATCACCTGGGATTCAGATTAATGAGCAATATGGTTTGATATCTGATATATTCCTCTCTTGCCCTTAAACAACCTGGAAGACAGAATGTCACTGATATCATGGCATGGTTTTTCGCTTGGAACACATTTTTGCAAGAAACAGTCCATGGAATCAACTGCTACCTCCACCAAGAAACCACCCTGTCATAGATGGAACCAAAATGGCTACTGTCAACAACCACCCTGTTCTTATCAACATGTTTGCAACAGATGTTATCAACCCTCCCACAGAGGATTTGACTGTTTATCCAAGCCTTATACCACATTCCGTCCTTAAACCTAGCTGCTCATTATCTACTGGTATTCACACACCTATTAATGGCTCTTATAGCTCACTTTGCTAATGGTTTGACACATATTTTCTGGATCGGCTAAGAAGGTCCACAAATTGCTTCCACACCGAAAAATCTTAAATCTGCCAATTTTGCCATCAATAAATACATTAATATTATGGAGACAAGGAAAAACCAAAAGCTGTTTAAGCCCACCAGGGCCTTTATAATATGGGATAAAAGCACTGGGGACGAGGGTGCGTTCTTATTGATAAGAATTCTATATTCAGGTATTCAAAAAGTAAGTACACTCAAAAATGGATAATTTTTGAACCCTCCCTTCCCCCCTTCTACGCTTCTGTATGCTTTATGATTACCCCCTGACATATGTACAATTTTTCATTAACCACCCCCCATTGTCGTTGATTTGGTGCATATTTCCACTGTGGTTTGTGTTTCAATATAAAAAAAAAGTTGCTTAAATTGATTAAGCTTAAATGCCTAGGAAAATGATGATTGCGTAAGGTAAAAAGAAAGTTCATAAAAAGCCTTTTTGACAAAAAAATAGTTTTGAGCGTGCGTACGTATACTTTCTCCTTGACCCTTCCCCTACTTGTACACTTTTGTATGCTTTTTAAGGTACCCCTCCCCCCTTTTGCCATTTTCATGAATGATTAATGAGAATTATGTAAATATAAGTAATCCTATTTATTTTATTTAAGATCGGTCTAAAAAAGGGGTTTTGAAAATTTATCTTTGCGTTTAGTAAGGATGAAAAAATACAAAAAGATTATTACAATTTATTTGCGATCGCCAACACTCACTGGATTAAAAAGTATCAAAAACATACCAATTTTCAATGTATCCAAACTTTCATATTCAGTTCCTCTTCCCATAACAACAACAGCAGGTTCCATCTTTTTTATTTCCATAGCTGAAACCTAATAAAATCATTGATTGAGTTAAGTACTAAGAAATTTAATAAACTACCAAAAATTATGAAGTTAACAAGTTAGGGTCAAATGAAACAAAAGAACTAGAAAATCTCTTTTGTTATCTCAAAAAATGGATTTTTGCAATCAAAGAAAATTATATTATCAGAAAATATATTACTACAAACAAAAAATTTCAAAATAGAGACCGGTAATATGTCACATCAAAGGCTCGTGTGCGTCATTCAAGTTGACAGTGACTTTGTCACAATGTGCAATGTTAGTTAGTTAATTGATGAAAAAATTGCAGTTCATACTGATGATATGTTTCATGTGTTAAAAACAAAAAGATATAAAAATGCTGTACTTATTTTACTTGTTTTTATGTGAAAACTCTCACTGCCACATAAATGTGCGAGCTAAGAGCTTGCAGGTTAAGAAAGTCCAAATCTTTGTACAGTGAACTCTCTATAACTCGAACATCCAGGGGGGATAATAAAGTGTTAAAAAACAGGTCGGTGGTTTCTTTTTTGTTTTAGTTGCCATCAACAGTGACTAAAAATAAGTTGTTTATTTTATTTTTTCTTAATCTTAGTTTTAAATATCTTGTTGAACATTAAATGAGACTGATTGCTGGTCCGGTAAGTTTCAAATGTCTCCCTGTTAGTAAATGACACCAATGATGTCTGACAGATTCAATAATAGCATAACCCTCCTTCTCAACAGATGAATGGTTTAGTTCCGACTTCCTTAGAGATCTGAAATAAGATGCTACATGTCGACCTTCTTCATTCAACATGCCAGTAATTAAGTTTGTGCAAAAAATTTCAGTAAAATCAATGAAAGGATGGGTGTTAATAAATGGAAATGGGTGGTGGTGGTTAAATTTTTGAAAAGTTGCAAACAGGGGGGGCCTACAATTAGCTGCTGGAGAGTAAGGACTTTTCTTTGTTTGGTAGAGGAAGGTCTCTTAACAGTTGTAAACGTACAGGGTCTGAACAGATCGCCCCGTTTTAAATTATGGACCCGAGAATCTTGAGAATTGTGGTGAAAAAGGTACTTTTGTTGTTGTTGTGAGTGAGGTTCTTTGTCTCAGTTGCTAGTAAAAATTCTCAAAGATTATGGTCATATTCGAACTGGTTGCGTCCACAAAGGGTGTTGTCTAAGAAAACATTAAGTACCTTTGCAGAGGCTGTTAAAGAAACCCATTCCCTGTGCCCTGTGTCTCGTTCCCCAGTCTCTGTTTATTGCTAAGGGAACATATCTTTGTCTAATTTAGACTAATGCGTGGTTGAATACCATGAAGACCATGATTGGTATCATCACTTTCAGTTTCAATGAAATAACAAATTAAAAAATTTTGTGTGTGAACCAGCATGGAGCTCTTTATAACTGGAGACAAAAGCTTTTTTTCTATGCAGCTTTAAGAGGGTTAAAAAACCTAATAAATTATGCAAGACCTGATGTTTCTTAGTAATATTGATATGCTTATGTTTTCTCATGAAGATCATTAACAGTTTAATGTAAACATTAGAGTAAAAAATGTTAATGATTGTATTCTTTTTGAGTATTACCTGTGAACACACCAATTAGTCATAATTAAGTAAAACTCATCACATTTATTATAATTAAAATTTATTTACTTCATGAACAAGAAATTTGTAAAAATAAACATTGAAACTAACTACAGCA
Source organism: Nanomia bijuga (assembly GCA_032273505.1). NCBI lineage: Eukaryota > Metazoa > Cnidaria > Hydrozoa > Siphonophorae > Agalmatidae > Nanomia > Nanomia bijuga. Next base: position 9,470 of record JAUKPT010003100.1, read on the forward strand.
TGATGAACACATAAAACACATAAAAATACACAAAATTTATAGGTACATAAAGAAATAAACATACTTAAGCTATTAATTGATTAATAATTAATGATTTGCAATTCTTGATTATTTCAAAAAATTTAATCTTTTTCTATTATTAATATTATGTTAATATTTAATTGGTTTGTATTAAAGACTAAAAACCAATCTTTGAACTAAAAATCTTTAACTATTTCTCATATGTGTTTTTAACCCTCTTATGGCAGCAGCTGAAGAAGGAAAATATGAAGTTTCGTCTTTATTTATAAAGAGCTGGAACAAGTCATGATCTTCGCATTGGTAAGCGCATTAGAAGGAGGGCAATTAATCGCTAATTACTCGACTGAAATGCAATTCCTAGTTAATCGTATACCCCGAAAAGAAAACAACAACTTTTTATCAGTTAAGATAAACAAATTTTCTTAGAAAGATTGTTCTTTTTTATTTAACACGTTTGAGAGACATCAATTATAGTCTGGTACCACAGAAAGAATAACTTATCCATTTTCGGGTCAAATATTCTTTGGGCTAATGTTGTTCCTTATGGTGGTAGAAAGATTTTAAGCTCCTGGGCCACCTGAATTTTTGACCTGGGGGACCCATAATGGCGGATTTTACCCCTCCATAGGAAAAAAATATTTTTTCTCCAAAACCTAACATGCAGTATACCAATCGATTCGAAATTTAATGCTGAACAAACTTTAACAAAAGACTTATATCTGAAAATGAAGTCCTATCGAGATATTGAGCACTTTCGTTTTCTTACTTAAAAAAAAAAATTTTGGAAAAAAAAGTTTTTTTCTTCAAAACCTAACATGCAGTATACCAATCGATTCGAAATTTGATGCTGAGCAAACTTTAATAAAAGACTCATATCTAAAAATAAGGTCTAATCGAGATACAGAGCACTTTCGTTTTCTCATTAAAAATTATGATTTTTTCTAAAAAAAGACAATTTTGTTTTCTGCAATGGAATATCTTCATTCAGAATTTTTATCAAGCATATGAATGTATCAAAATTTATCATAATTCATCGCTATCACAAGTATCAGAGGAAAAGTTGTTTGTATCGTATGAAAAATCACTATTATAATGACAATAATCGTCGTCGTTTCCACTAGACAGCTGTGGTTCACTTTCCGAGCTCGAACTGCTTTTTTCCATCACCTTTTCCAGTAGTTTAAGTCTTTCAGAATACTTCAGCTAGAAAAAAGATAAACAAGTTTTATGTATTTAATCCAAATGATTATAAAAAAATGATTCATTAGAAAACTGGAAGAGTTCACATTAACCGTACACATAATCATGAAAAATTTCCTTTTTCGATTTTTAAGAGTGATGTATCTTAAATAAATGCTTATCAACCTAGCCCTACCTTTTTTCCACCCAATGATCTTGTAGATTTCGATCTTTTTCGTCCTTTACTGCGCACTTGTTCCTATGAAGAAGTGCAATATTTCAAGTTTTGATATTCAAATGAAGGTTAACTCAGCAAAATTATTCTTTTGAAATGAATTTGAAATAATATTAGGAAAATAGTATGTTGAACAAGTATCTTAGCTTGAACACTTTTGACGGATAATGATTTATATCTGGTATTAGGACCATCATTTCACACATTTTACGAAAAAATATATTACCTCATTTTCCTGTTCTTCGTCATCCGCTACGTAACCTTTGCTCTTCCCTTGATCTGTTAAACACGGTGGATATTGCTCTCCAAGAAACCATACCGGTTGTATTAATCCCTCTTCCTCTTTCCACCCTCTCCCTTCTACTGACGGTACATTCATATTTTGTAGTGTACATTGCTTCCAAATGTATGTCTGCAAGTTAGCACGCTTTAAATGTTCAATCATACTACTCTCATTAGGAATGATGTTTGCACTCGACTTAACTTTTTGCTTCGCATACATATTAGATCTTGTTTGTGTAACTGTTTCATTTTCCTTACCAGGATACATAATTGTTTGGAAGAAAGACTTAGCTCCAATGAATTCTGAATCTACTAAAGACCCAAAATCAGCTAAAAGGTTCTCCTTTTGTAGCCTAAGCATCTTTTTTAGAGGTCTTATCTTTCCAACATTAGCTGGATACGATGTTGTATCAGAGCCAGTAATGGCATGATAAGCTGGTAAAATATGACATGTATTTGAGCCGAAATGATCAATTATAGAATCTATCCTTACAAATCTATCTGAGTCTATCTGCATCAACCATTTCTCACTTTTTCTAGTTTCAATATATGCATAACACATCAGAATGAGTATATCAGTGTCAGAAGCTTTTACTACAACGGAGATATCTGACTTCACTGCCTCCATTATTATGCGAGTATCTGCCTCCACATGGTTACTATTTAGGCCTTCTATGACTTCGTTTTTTGTAATGTACCATGTCTTCTCTTCTTCTGTTATTACAACGGGGTGAACTAAAGTTTTTCTATTATCATCATTCATCAAGTAACGCACCAAAGCAGATATCAATTCAGTTTTATTATGCCCATTCCTTAGAAATGAAAACCAATCCGACTGACGAGGCATTTTCTGGCGCAAGCTTGTTATGAATACATCACGACCAGGTTGTCCACGTTTGAGCTGAGTCATTTGTTTTATTGAACTATCTCTGTAAGAATCAAATATTATACTTAGTTTACTTATTTTGCAATTAGGATTACAAAACTCGAAAAACTTCTTTGCATAATCTTCCCAAGTATTGGCAACATTGACTGCAGCAACAGCAGCCATACCATCAATAAACCAATCATATATTTCATCAGATTTTAAAGTACTTGTAGCATTTGACTCTTCTATTAGATAATTTCGCAATGAAGCTTTATTACCTTGTCTTAAAGTATTGTCCGGATCAGCAAGAGAAAACGGTATCTTTGTCAGTGGATATGCTAAAGCCTCCTCTGGTCTATTTACTTTTCCTACCAACAATCC
>JAUKPT010003102.1:0-12433 GCA_032273505.1 Nanomia bijuga
TGGATGAAGCGAGAAACCAAAAATCTTTTGAATATATCTTATTCTAGTATGTTTAACGACTTTTGATTCCAACGTTTTTTTTGGGGTGCACGATCTGCATTTAACCAAGCGAATTCAGGACCTTTTTTGCGGAATTAAATTCAGCGAAATTCACATAAACGGGTATTAAAGGATATTGTGTAAATTCGACTCCTCTATTTAACCCTTTTCTTTCTAGGTCTTTCTAAAAAGGGCAAATTTGTGATGCAAAAATTTTGAGCTATTTAATAGATTTGCAGCCAAAATATTGACATTCAGCTTTAGGTGGTCTACACTTTTTTAATCTTCAAAATATGAAATATTTTTCTATCGATTAATTGAGAAAACCATCTTTTAGTGAATGCGAGTTTTAAAAAAAGTACAAATTTATGTCTTTGTCTAAACCTTACATATTTTGGTCATCGCATTCGCATGATAAAATTCCGAAGAATTCTTCCCTTCACCAAAACTCGGCAAACTGTTTATTATCTGATAACTTACTATAAAGTCATTTCCGCTTTTGTTACTTGGCTTAAAAGACAATAGTCCTATTGTTAATATGACATGAATTCTTTTTCAATGTGACCCCTCATTCTTTTGCAAATTTTGAGTAGAATCCATATCACATAACAACATAGACCAAAAAATGTATCATAATTGTGTCGTGTAAGCCAAAACGTTAAATGTCATTTATGTCTTAACCAGGTGTTCAAGAACGATATCAGTGTTAACACGCTTATCGTTGGAAGCCTGGAGACGAGCGGTCTCGTCGATGGCGTAAACGTGACCGAGCTGAATGCTGAATTGCTTCGATTGACAGGAGACCAGGTTTGTTTTGATTTGTTATTTGTTAATTCCATAAGTGATTTTCTTTTTTTTTTGAAGCGCTGATTGATCAGCTAAAAATGAAAGGGTGTTTTATAGGATTTCACAAGGAATTCCAGAAAGCATTTTTAGAAGGTGCATTCGAGATAAGATATTACCACTACACACTAAAATTGAGAAATCCGTAGTCAAGTGTCAAAATTGACCATATTTAGATAAACTAAGACCAACAAATTAACCATGAAATGCTCGTTGAATTTTGATGTTTCCTTGGGATCGTTTAAGAAAAATCTTTCATTATTTTTTATGAAGCTAGGAGGCCAGCAGAAAATAATACGTTATTTACGGGGGATATCAGGTGAATTTCAGAGCATTTTCAGGGGATTTCAGGGGCATTCGAGTAAAATAACAGTGCACACCGTACATATCATTTTTCCAAGGCGCGATGGACGAAAGCGGAAAAAATAAATTTGCAGTTTTCATTCAAAACTTAGTAGGGGCAGTATTAAATTCCAGGGTCTTTCTGGGGGTTTCAGGAGTTAGCAGGCTTAATTTGTAATCATTTTGATCATGGGAGCCCCCGGCTGTCTACTCTTGCGGCCGCTCGGGTTAGATGTTTTTTCGTCACCCGGTGCGCTGTAAACAAAGCTATATTCTTTTTTTGGCTTGAGCAGCTTTCTCATTCAACTTTTCCGTCTTGCAACAGGTTGTAAAAGGTACAAAGATCTTCGAGCGAGGTGTGCAGTTTTTAGGGAACTGGACACTAGACAGTATGATCGATGGAGTCAACATCACCGAGCTGTATCAGAACGCGATGACCTTGCACGGTAATCAAACCATTACCGGCTACAAGGTAAGTTCGATTTAACATCCGAGAGGGAGCGTTCAAAAATAGAAATGTGTGTTGGAGGACTTTGTCCTCTAAAGTGTGGGGGGATAGGGTTGCTTTAAGCATAGCTTTGACCGATATTAAAACTCAAACAACCTCGATGCCTCGATGGCTACCGGCGAGGAAATCCTCGGAAGCTAAACCATCACCGAGGACTTCTCCGGCTAGTTACACAAACCCCGGACAAATTATTTTACAGAAACAGATCCTTAGCAAAATACGAATTCCCCTGCAAAATTATAAACATTAAAGTTCATCCACGGTGAAATTGTTAAGTAAATTATCTGACAATCCACGACCACGGTAAAATTTGCAGCGTTAAGTTTTTTCCCCGGAAGAAATAAGTGACCACGGAGGCTCTTGGTCGGGATGCCTTTAAATCATAAAGAGTTTTCTTTTTTAAATGAAGAGGAAAAGTGCTTGTTCAATACACCTCTCCCGTATGTTAGACAGTCTCGTGTGCAATACACGCTTTCGTATATTTCTAATATTTTGAGATAATCGTAACTGTCATTAAGTAATATATGTAAATTTCTAATATCAAGCTTAGAGGGCGTAGCACGACAACCGGTAGACGTTTATATATTGCTTACATAACGACAATAGTCGTATTTTTTCCGTCTTGAAGCAAACCATATAACTTCATATTTTGAGGCTGTTGGACCAGAAACGGCTATCATTGCCACTGTGATTTTTGTGTACCTTAGGGTCTATATTAAAAAAATCTCAGTCAACGGTCTTGTTCTAGGGATAAAGATAGCATTCGGTTATTGTTAACCAGTAGAAAAAGCATTTTTGAAAATGTTGCAATCGCTCGGAAACTTGTTTCAGCGTCGCATGGGTTTCAGCACATGAAACAATTGTTATGAAAATAAAATCAGAAAAAAAGGTGCATTTTTTCCCACGGTATGGCGACACGAGGGTTTTTGTATGATTCTCATTTGAACTCAAAATTGTCACAGAGACAAAAATAGAACGAAAAAAGTTGCATTATAAGTAATAAGTAATTTGTATTTCGACAAAACCACCTTAACGGGCATTACATCTAGGGCAACTGTAAGAGTTAACCAGAAATAAGACCAAACCAAATAATACCAAAAAAGATGAAATAAATAAATACAAATGATGAAGCCCGTAAAAAAGGAAACAAGAAACACAAACAATTACATGAGTTTTTAACGTGAACAGACTGTGGAATATTTCTAACCGATTGCAAAAGCTTTAGTTGCTATTACATGAAAATTGGTTATCGTGTCCCCTGAGCTTTAATATAATAAAATTCTTCTTCTCTTACAGTTATTCGTGGAAGACGTCCAAGTCACCGAGCAGCTTTCCGTCGAGCAACTCGTTGATGGCGTCAACCTCACCTCCCTATCCCAGAGTGCAGTGTACGCAAAGAACTCGCGACTAGAAACACAAACTATCTCCGGTCACGTACAGTTTGCCAACATTAGCTTCGTACGGACGAGTGACAAGAAACAAATCAACGTTGGTGGACGCGTATCTGGTATTTTCTTTTGATTATTTTGTTTCGAAAATGTTTAAATTTTCGCGATTTACGGCAAGTTCAAAATATCGGGAAAATTTTAGGATCCCGATTATGCAATAGTTTCTTATCGAATTATTGAAGTATTAGGACATAGTATTTGCTGATTATGCAAAATGTTATTCTACAAAAATTGTTTTATTATTTTGCTCCTTTGGCCAATAAATTCATGAAATAATTAACCAATTTTATTAATAAATTAACTCTCCCCGCCCCACACATTACATAGACTTGGTTCATCTCTGTGGCCGACTTCGTTCGACGCCGAACAAAGTCAAAATTAAAGCCAAACAAGGTGTAACATGGTTGATAAAACTTGTTGAGGGGGCCTTAAAGCTGCCTTTTTTTACTTTTTAGGCCATTTAACGACAGGTTCAACATTTTCAGTAAGTGCATTATGATTTCATTAATTTCATTTTTTCAATAGGTTTAAATCTTACCGAATTTGTGGATGACACGCTCAAAAAGACTGGTGATCAAGTAGTTAGCGGCCACTATTACGTCACCAATCTCACGGCAACAAACGGTAATACAAATGTCATAAGTACCGTGAATGGATATGATTTCTCCGAAGAAGTTGTCCCTCTGAGCGCAAACACCACCATCACCGGGAATAAAGTGTTTACGGAGGATGTAGTGATGGCGAATGTCCAATCGGGACTTGTGAATGGATTAAATTTAACCCGATTGAATGAGCGGGTTGCGTACATCGACCAGAACTCAACAGTCACCGGTTTTTTGACGTTCGCACATGCGTTGAACGTCCATAACGACATATTGGTTGAACAGCTCATCAATAACATCAACTTGACTGAAGTCATAGCAACCACGCTGTACAAAGATGGCGATCAAAGCTTCGAACGACCCCTTCATTTCACTCGCGCATCTTTCGCGAACCTCCACAATGCGCAACTTCTGAACAACGTCAACTTCAGCGAGTTCGCTAAAAATGTCGTCTACAAATGTTACGGGCCGAATAAACCAATCAGAAGCTACTGGAGCATCGGGAAAGCTGAGTTCGGAGGGTTGACACTTGTCAATAACTTACTCGTCGATGGACTCGTTAACGACGTCAATATTTCGCGGCTCGACAACGAAACCGTTCGCGCGGTCGGAACTTATACGATTAAGGGGCGGAAACATGTCCATGGATTGCTCACCGTCCAAAACTTGACCGTTAGCCGAATCGATGGTTTCTCCTTCCCGTCCGACTTTGTACGTACAACTGGCGGCGACGACGTAATCGATGGACGGAAAGTTTTCACGTCAGATGTGGTGATAAACGGCGACGTCGAACTTCAGAACAAGACATTGAACGGAGTGAATCTTGCCGAGTTGTCTGAAAACATTGTGCGGTTAAACGAAAGTACCACGGTTCTTTCGGGTGTCAAATTTATCGTCAACGTCAACGTATACGGTAATATCCAAACAGGGCTTATCAACGGCGTCAACATTTCAGGCGACGAATTTCTTCTACGTGACGGTAACCAAACAGTGACGGCATCGAAGATTTTTTCCGACATCGGCGTTCTTTATAACGGCGAAGTTGTGAGTGAAAACAACGTCAACGGGTTTAATCTTCGGAAAATGCGCAACGAATCGTTCGTGTCGGGAATGGAAAATACGTTAAATGGTGTTGTGACGGTTGTTGGGAATGTCACGATAAGAGGTCAGTGAATGTACTGGTAGATATGACATGATTTATTTTGTTAATTCGATTTTTCTTTTGCTCATTTAGCAAGGGTTTGCATTGCTTAATTAACCCGCGATGAGGTCATAACTTGGATTTACGAAATAAAAAATGTATTTTTTTTATGTGATTGAAATATCAAATTACATAACATATATGCAATTCAATAGAATTAACATCAGGAAGTTTAAGAAAAAAGACTTTGGTGTAAAGTTTAAAAGCACCTTATTTTGTTAAAAAAACACACGCGCTAGTTTTTATACTAAAGTGAGTTTACTAAAAAATTGTTTAACTCGCGATTTCTTCGATCATTTTTCACAAACTTGGATAATATCTTGAATTGTGTTGATAATACATTCTCGTCGACCATTGAAAATAAAGGATTTCTCACCGCGGGTTAACAGAACATACTGGTCCAGGAGAATCTAAATCTAAATTTCACTATCTAAATTTATACTTATTTCTTTTTCAGGAAATCTTTTCGGTGGAACGTTAGACGGTGTAAAGAACATCACATCCCTATTTTACGGCTTTAACCGAATCTCCGATTACCTTCTGAAGTACATCCCGAAAATCACGGAATCCATCTCGGTCAACGTTCAGATTATCAACCAGATTGCTGACTCTGTAACGAACATTCATCAGAGCCTGGATTACTTCACAGACTACCAACAGGTAGGTATTTGTTCATTTTACTAGAGAAATATGTCATGAGAGTTATATTGTCATTTCGGAAGTTGTTCATTTTTTTATCTATGCTTATAAACCCAGCGCACATCACAAGTAAAGGCAATTTTGTGCGCGCGACATTTAGTTTTTAACTAAAAATGTTTCATTCTCACAATAGAAGAACGGAACAATATACAGAGCAATACATATTTAATCCTATTTGGACTGTTCAATACGCATAAATTCATAAAATCGCATTCTTGTTTCTTTTAGGTATTGCTTCCGTACATCTCCTCATCTGTTGACGTCATTCACCATGGCAACAAGTCGTTTATGGTGGCCGGTGCACTTTCCGATCCAAATGGCGCTGCTTGTTTCAATACGTCTGTTTTCGTCAGATCCGATTCAGTTGGTAACGCCACATTTGAGAAGAGATATTCGGTAAGTATCCCCGAGACGGTATAAATATAATATCTTGACTGTTCGCGTTACCACCGAGTTCTTATGAGATCGGGGGTTTCGCTTGATCGGCTTCGCATTAACTTTACATTAACTCTAGACCATACACTAGCTTTGGTTTTATGACTGGGGTCGTGACTCCCAATAACGATACTGTATTACCACTCTCTGAAGAGAGGAAGGTGTACCACTTAATCAAGTCCAAGGTTTTTGATACGAAATCTAACCTTTTCAGCACATGTAGCAGTAGTGAAACGTGGTCAATTTCACATTGCTTTTAACAGAGGGTTCTGAAATGCTATTTAATGAACCTTTCATAAGGATCCCCGTTGGATGATAAGTAAATCACGGCACTCAAGGTACCTGACTTATCGCTCTGCCAACTCAGCGACTAAGAGACGGTATCAGGCTAGTTTATTAAAAGAAACATTGCGCTTATTTTACTTTGTTTACTGACACTGTATTGCAATGTAGTGTAATCTATTATGTAAACAAGTCGGTGAATTCTAAAAATTCACCATTCAAATGGTGAAAATAAATCGCCACTTTATTCCTGTATTACTGGAATACCGTCATGCTTTCATCGGGGGGATAAATTCGTAATGCGGTGTATAGGTGACATAATACAGGTCTTATATGGGACTTCAGATGTATTTGGCCTCCGCTACGCCTCGACCAAAATACAGCATCCCGTGCTCATATTAACCCGTATATGTCACCTATACACCGCAAAACTTATTAAGCGCAGTGTCGAAAAACCTTACCCCTTACCCTCCTTAAGGTCGGTGAGCTTCACATATATGATATATTTCCCCATATCGCCATGAGATTTTTTAATAACTTATTCTCATCAAATACCCGCAAATTTTTCAGAACCCTCAAAAGCCCAGTAAAGGTTAAACTTTTTCTGATTGCTTTTATTTTTTAGTTCCTGTCGAATGCTATTAGTGGTTTGAAATTCTTCAAAATGTCCGGCAATGTCTTCCTAGCCTCCTCTTCTAACCGTGAGAACGCCGGATGTCTTTCGACCGTTTCAGCTAACACCGAACACAGTACGACGTATCGCTTCCAAGGAGGAAAGTTTGTTCCGTATGCGCATGCTCGTACTTATCGTTCACAGCATGTTGATGTGACTGCTGTTTCAGATTCCATGAAGAACATTCTCTACACCAATTCGTACGGTAAGTGGATGTGCCATGAAGTAAGGAAATGGGAGAAAAAAGTTGATTTTTAAACATTACATTAAGGCCAGACAAAATAATTGTTTCTGGTTCCCGCGCGCATCGCTTTTAGCCGGAGCATCAGTATTTTTTTTGAATAGATTTGTTTCGCATAATTTGGAAGTGAGCCCTTATGAAAGTGACAATTATTTTACTACATCAAATATTGAATACTTTCCCACATCAAATATTTGAAGTGTAAAATTTGTCTCTTACATGGTGCATGGTAAATATAACATAATTCCTATCTATATTCAATTATTTTTCAATTGTGTGAAGGATGAAAAATATATTGTAGCTAGAAAAAAAAGTGAAAAAAATAAATCTGCAAGCGCGCATCACTTTGAGAAAAAAAAGACCAGAAACAATTTTTTTTGTCTTGCCTTAATCAAGTTTGAATGGTAATGATACTATATTGCTGGGCGAATGTATGGCACGTGTACTTCCAGAACATTCTGATACATATGGATAAGCAGGGTCTGATACAAGTGATCCTATGATCCGGGATCACGAGGAACCTTGGCTCATTATCGATATTTCCAAGTTTTGAGGAACCTTGGACACAAATATCAATTTTTGTTGTCAAATCAAACAGTCAATCAGCATAAGGCCTCCATTTTTGAGGAACTTTTTGAATTATTCAAATTAGGATCGAGGAACCTTTTTCACTTTCTCAGACTCTGTGGATAAGGCGACAAAATACGCGTCAGGAGGCAAGGGAGGGTTTGATGCAGATGTCTGTCGGTCGGTCGGAAATAGAATGTGCCAAATCGGGTATTATAATTATGTTAAAAAATGCGATATCCCAAAACAGGAACAAGAACAGGAAAATGAGTGGAGAATCCGTATCATTGTGCCCACATGGGTAATCACATTCGGAAATTGACAAGGTGGAGACCATTAGAGACAAATGTGGCAAAAGAGGTCGTAGGAAAAAAATTGATAGACGCTTAACTAAATTATGCAACTTTGTTTATTTAGACTATTGATTGGTAGAATATTACATCATATCAAGAATCTGATCGGTTCATTTACAAATGTCACAATTTCGATGCTTTCTTAAATTCAAACCTGATGATATTATTTTCATAAGAACCAATTTCATCTCAAGCGACTAAAATATATTTTTTTCTCTTTAGGCAACGACTCTCCTTGTGTCGGACAAACCCTCCATATGTTCGATTCGGCCAACACCACGTTGAAAGGGTCCGTCCAAAGTTGTCGTGTCATCAAGTCCATCTTGTTGGGAAATGCAAGCGCCGGTAACGCTCGAGTCGCCGTCCTCGGTTCAAGCACGACTGGTCAGTATTCAAGTTTCTTGTACTCTTTAAGAAGAATGCCTTTCATATTTTCCATATTCTATACAGTGGAATCTGAGACTCGCTTTAACTCGAATATTTCCCTATCTCGAACGATTATCCTCGCAAGGTGAGCTAGTTAACTCATAGAAAGCTCTTTTTTATTCCCCCTCAATGTTCGAGTTACTAAGAGTCCATTATTCTTGCTTCATGTTTAGTTAGTATATTTTCTTTAACGCCGTATTTTTCATATTTTATCAAACTTGTTGCAAATAGGAAGACCTTAAGTCTTTCGACCCTTCCCACTCTCTGCTTTCGGTTCGGATCGATAAATTTCAAGACATTTCATTATTCCGGATCAAAAAAAAAATAATTTTACCAGATCATTTCTATCCAAGGGTAAATATTTTTGACAAAACTCCGCAATTTTTCCCATACCATTTTCCAATTTCTTTCACGTTTTAGGGTCTGAAACAAAGAATTCAATGACTTCTTGCCTGCTTTTTTAAGTTTGGAAGTATGGAAGTTTCCCATTTTGATTTCGTATTTTTTTCAAATTCCACGCAGGTTTCAGACAGCTCGACATTTACGACTTCACGAATACGTCATCGGTGGGTGTGCTACGTCAATCGATTGCGACATACTATGCCACTGACGTCATCAACTTCAACGATGGAGGGTCCGAGTACGTTGTAGTGGCGAACACGTATGAAAGCAGCGAAGAAGCGCTCTCCATCTCGTACACAGTTCCCGTCACAGTCTATAGGTGAGAACATAAATTATGCTTCACTACTCCCCATACTGAAATGTAAGTGGAGCATTAATTTTTTGATTTCTTTCCCAGTATCAAAATCTTAAATGTTTTTTATAAATTCGTTTAGAATATAAGGTAGAAAATATTTACCGGAACCCTCCAGGTATGTAGAACGCTATTTACCTAAATAGTTCTGATATGCAAAACGTTATATTTGTCTGAAGTATGATGAAAAATCCCTACATAAAAAGTCTGAGGACATACTTCAGACATATAACGTTTTGCATATCGGAACAATTCAGGTAAATAGCGTTTTACATACCTGGAGGGTTCCGGTAAATAAATTCTCTCAAAATATAATGAGAGGGGAAGTGTTATTTAGAACCCAGAGAATTGAGGAATATTTTTGTAATAATTAATTTCAGGGCTTTAGCCCGAGTCATTATCACGTTGATTTTGCGCCCTTCTTCTAAGAAAAAAAAAAGTAGAATGTTGTTGCAATCATAATTATGGTTGTCGACAAAGGCGAGGTTGTGGGGCATAAGGGTAAAAGCGTAACAGACATACATGTTTCTGTTACGAAATAAACAAGCCAACCATATGAATTCCGATGTATTACCGATATCTTTCTCACTTCTAGGCTTTCTCCGAACGGATTATATGAGCACTATCAGGACATCGTCATCTCGGCTGCATCGAAAGTTCGGACGTTACAAATTGGTGTTTACTCGTACCTTGTGGTCGCTACCTTCAATCAGGAAATCCTCATACTTAAGGTATGTTCACACAAACTTGCACGCGTAGTGAGAAGTTCAGCAAGGCTTAAGCCTCCTAAGGAAACGAGTTGAATGTTGCCAATCGCTTGTCCTAATAATCGTTTTGCGCAAAGTCAAGTCTTGGCGAAAATCCATGTATTAGAAGTACTACCCCTCTTCTGCGTAGGTTATATTTCGGTTATGTCGTGCTCACGTGACTTATACAAGATCACAATTTTCTTCTTCGCCGCCGCCCATTGTTTTAGCATGGAAAGTTCTATAAGGAGGTACACAACTCCTAGGATAAATAATAAAAGAAAAAAATGTTATAACCAAACAAATCAACGCTAAGCAGTTACGAAAAAGATTCAAGGGAGTTTTATAAACGGACAAAAACACGCTAACCAGTTACGAAACAAATAAAAGACAAAGATACAACGACGTTGCCTATTGAGCGCGTAAGCATGATTCTGATTTGTTCAACTTTGAACAATCTAACATATGGCAAAAAAAATTTCGACAAAAGAATGATTAATTATTAATAATTAAAATATATAGCAATTAATTTTCCTTTTCACTCTCTGTAATTTATTCGTATGCATTTATATATCATACTTTGTTTATATGTCAAACTTCTAATCTTTTCTTTAAACATTTTATGTTTATGATGCTGAAGATACAACTGTACTATTTTATGCTGGTCAACTTCAATCAACGTAGAAATTTTTTAATTGAATTTGCCCTTAGATTTTATGTTGTTGGCAATCAAGATACTGATTGGTTCATGTTGAGGCGTTAGAAATAATAACCCAGATGGAACCAATAGAGAGAAGCATGAGCATTTTAGTTGGATTTGATTGCAAAACGCATAATAGAATCATTATCGATCAAATTTAAGTTAACTAAAATGCTCATGCTACCTGAAATTTAGGGGATTTTATTCTATATCGTAACTTCTTTCTCTGATGTTGGTTTTAGCACAAAGGAGCGAGCAAGTGGAACATCGTCCTAAAAGTTCCCGTCCAAGGCTACAGCAGCATCAAAGATATCAAGACGTGGTCCAACAACGACGAAATCTTTATGGCTGTCCTAACTTCGGACACGTGGAACTTGAGTTACCCTTCGAAAATCCGTATAATGAAAGGTTTCCTCACCTCGGCTTTCGAAGGATCGTCTATCATGAAGGTTAGCGTGTAGCAGACCAATAAGATTGCTGAAAAAATGACACGTGATTTGACTTACGACCAATCAAATCCGCTTGTTGTATCGGATTAGAGATTGTAGAATTGTATTTATAAATTTGAATTATTCTGTTAGTTATATAAGATATTAAATTACAAACTCCTTTCATCGTCATCTCTGTATACCAATCATACTGAAGGCCTGTTATGGATCGTTCACATGCACCTTCCCCGTAATGACGAATGTCGCACAGTCTCGTTTACAATGCACGCTTTCATATTTAGTTTTTTAGAAACGTGTGGACAATAACTTTCTGCGATAAAAGCGTCAATTTGAGCCGATGTTAATGATTTTTTCAGCAAATGAAAGAAGGAAAAGGTAGATCAGGGGGTCATAAGTTCCGTCTAAATTATACGAAAAATGAAGAAGAAAAATAGGAAAAATTTTCAACTTCTTTATTTCAAATCTTTTTGCCATTGGATATTATATCGCTGTGTGCGCTGAAGCCTTGCGGTCAATTGTACATAAAAATGTCAACCGTTGGGCAATTAATTTTGGAAGTTAGTTACAGTAATCGGATGTACAACTCATTACCGCTGATTTTTAGTGTACTTTGAGCTATTTTTGTGTAGAGTGGACTTAAAGCAAAATGAACCAAAATTAGGCTAATAACGAAGTCTATCTTAATCCCCAGACCCCAGCCCGTTAATCAAAATTTTTCTGTTAATAGACCCAAGGACCCCAGCAGCCAACCTCGTTAAAATCTGGCCTATTATGATTCCGTTTTTGGAACTCCATAAATAATGGCCCTGGGATTACCTGCATTTAACCCTATTCATGGTTTTTTTTTAGGGCTCATTCAGTATGGGGGGCTATATAGCCCCCCTATTATTGAAATAGCCCTTATTGTTGAGATAAAACGATAAAACTTGGCAGGATGGTGAAACATGATATGAACTTTTGAATGACATCAAAATTTGACGTGACGTCACCATGACGTCATTTTTTGGAAATGACGTCATAAAAATCTGACTTTTAAAAAAAATCCGATAAAAAACTTCTAGAAATGATAGAGACGTCGTTGACCCCTCGTTGGAATCGTATTGAAAAGGTCTATCTAACTTTCAA
>JAUKPT010003103.1:0-12433 GCA_032273505.1 Nanomia bijuga
ATACATAGATTGATACCTCTCCAGTGTTGATAAGATAAAAATAGCGGTAACTATGAAAGTTTTAATATTTGTTTGTTTAGCACAAGGGTTAAGCATATTTTTAGGCTCAAATTGAAAAAATGCTAAAGCATACCGAGCTTATAAAAAGAAATGAGTGTACTACATTATCTCAACACAGGGTGATGGGACCTCAAAATGCTGGTCAAAAGAAAGTCATTTTTAAAAAAGTTGATTGGTAATTTCACTGTAAAAATACTACAATTTTTTTTATTTTCTATTTATAAAAACATCTCATATTTTACTAAAATAAACATCTTTTTCCTGATGCTTCCTAATGTTTGTTACCAATTAATCTTTTAATAAATCAAAATAAATATAAGTCTCTGTACCCCTAATATAAAAATCATGAAAAATTATTACAATTATGTTACTTTGAATATTTAGTTAAAACTTTAGCTTCTTAGTACCTTAATTTGTGTTTTGAGGTTCCAACGAGTTTTGAGGTCCCTTTACCTGTAAGGGATTATAAAGTTACAGGGTAATTTTATTTCCCCTAACATCAAGTACAAAGGAGGAATTAAAAAATTAAAGAAAGATCTCTTAAAAGTTTTTCCTCTAATGCATTTTTACTAACAGATAATACCATGCAATGAAAGAAATAGAATGAAAACAAAAAAGTAAAATAGATCACATACCAGTTGCAGCTATTTCTTTCTTTAATGGCAAGTTCAAATTTCCATGGTACTTGTTTATAACAGGACTATTCAATGATAAACGATTGTGATTTGTGTTTACTTTACAAGAACTAAGTGGAATATTAGTTGCACAGTCCGTAATACTAAACACAAAATGTAAACATCCAAATTTCACATAACTACCATGATGCAAAACAGCAGTGCCTTCCCATCCAGCACCACTACCACCAATTAAACTCGAAGCACTTGCTCGACAGTTACAAGCACGTGTTATAAATTCAGTACCTAGTCCTTTTGTAGTCCTTCCTATAGGAGGCTTTCTCCTCCTCTGTTGTAAATCTATTAGTTTTGTATTATCATCAAATCTAGCATTACTTGAAGTTAAATTTGGTTTTGGTTTTTCAGAAAAGTCACATGAATAAAGTACATTGTCGACAATAGTTCCATGCTCAGAATAATTTAATAGTTCAAACTGACGCGTCTCTTTATCATAAAAGATGGTTGCATGTTTCCCAGAAATGTAATTACAGAATCCATAGTTCGATAAAGATAAGTCATTGTCAGCACCGAGGCCAGAATTAAACGATTTGTTTCGCATGATACAACCAGCTCCAATTCCATTGAGCGGTGATAACGTTGCAATACCTGGTTTCGCTTCGGAGATTTGAACCAGAGTTTTTTTCTCAGTTATTCCAGGCCTACTTATCTTAGGAATTTGACTTTTCTTCTCAATAAGCTGTTGTAAACGTTGAAATGCTAAAATATGTACCAAACGATCATCCAATTGAGAAAGAGTAGGGTCTTTTAATATTTCAGTACTTATACTACTAACCATGTTTTGAGATGCAGTTGGTTTGCATACCTCAGCAGTTTTTGGAAAAAGACTTTCTGACTCTGTGTTTGAAGTAACAGTGGGTGTAGATAATGAACTAGAGACCGGTTCGGGTGTTGGACCATTATCTTGGTTATCTAGTATTATTACTTTACGGGGAGCCTCAGGTACTTCAATGGCATTCTTTTCGGGCATGGCAGAGTCTTTTACATGCTCTTCATGTCTATGGGTAGTGGGTTGTTCACTTTGTTGATTTGGTTGCTCTGGGAGTTGCTCCATTTGCAAAGTTTTCTGATCATCACCCTCAGGCTTCACTTTTTCTTTTAATGAATCCAGAGCTGCAGGAAGTGAGTGCGAAGGAGGCCTCATACACAACCCATCATGATCCATTTGAGAACCAGTTCGAAGCACTTCGGTTGCATCACCATCACCTTTCTTCACTGTATGAGATGTTTCTTTATACTCAGAAGGATCATCCTTCATGATGTCAGAAGTATTGTGTTCTGAAGATGTACTTTCATCAATGGGTAATGTATCATCTTTGAGATCATCAATATCCATTTGAGAAGATGATGTATCTAAATTAGTGATAGTAGAACTGGTCAATGTAGAGTTGGTTGACATTGTATCATCATTTTTCATATCATTGGCTTCTTCCAACAACTTTGCTTCCTCCAACTTTTTTTTAGAAGCCTCCAGTGAAGCAGCAATGGAACATTGTAAGTCTATTATGGTTCGAAGCCATTGCTCCTTTTCTTCATGTGTTGGAAGACTTAGTGGCCTCATATGAGGAGCTAATGGTTTGTTGATTATATCAAGATAGTCTGGGATTAAAACAGCAGGTGGATTTTTATACTGAGCTTTAACTATATCAGGAACAACACATGTGCGTCTCTTGTTCGGCTGATGAAAAACACGATTCATCAATATACGTTCCTTCTTAGCTCTTCGAAAAAATGACAACTTCACGGAATTATGATTGATATTAGCTCGGAGTTCTTCTATGACTTGGCTTCGCTGACTATGTCTAGGGTGCCGTAAATTTGGTTCATAGTTTTCAGGGTGGCATGGACACATCCACAGTCCAACAGGATCTTGCCCTAACGGTGGCATAAGACAGTCTCTGTGAAAAACTAAAGGACAGAAATCACAGTTTACGAGATCACCAACTCTTTGAGTACGAGAACAAACAAAACATAATCTCTGCATTTCCTCTTCTTTTTTCTTTGTTTGAGCAGCTGTACGTTTTCTACGATCACCAGGCATAACAGTATAATCCTGCATCTCAATAGGCAATTCAAATTCAGTTGGATTCTTATGGCGAAACATTTCAGTTAATTTTTCAAAGGCTTGACAACTGAAGTCTGTATCGATGGGTGATGCTGTATTTCGTTGCATAGCTTCATCATTAGCCACAGCAAAGAGTTTCTCATCAGGTTTTATGTTCACACCATATTTACACTCGTTACAGATCCATTCACCGGTTGGTACATCTTCATCTTCTAATGGAGGATCACAACACTGCAAATGAAATGATGATGGACACTGATCACAACAAAGGAGATCACCACCTTCCTTGCAAGCATCACAACTGTCTCTGTTGACAGCACGGGCAGGACGCCTCGGATGTGATGATTCCTTGTGTGATGTGTGTCGCCTCTTGTGGTCATCTGATTGAGGAGGAGCAACTAGAGCTTGAATCTCTTCCATCAACCCCCCAGAGGTGTCCAAGTCATATTCCACTTTATCCATCTTTATTTGATCTTTCGTCATTGCTCGATACACTATTATATATTCATGAGTTCTGCCTTATCAGAGAAATTCACCAGCCTGTTGTTGATTTCGTTTTTTTATGACTAAAAATGGATCAAAGTTATATAAAAAAAATAATAAAAAATAGATAAACAAAATGGAAATAATTCGACTAATTATCCTAGAAATGTGGAACAGTATGACTTCTCCTAATTTGGTTAGTAAAATAATAGACTTAAAGTAAATAATTAAATCCTTAATTATTACCTACTGAGTATCTAAATGCCAACTAGTAGTAATCTATTTGACATGCCACCTAAAAAATAATTTTCTTCAGACCAAATTTTAAATTCAGAAAAGTAACAAGTCATCTGAAAAGTCACTTTTTTAAGTTACCTAGGTTGGTTATCATCTTCACACCATAAAGGGATTTTCTAGAAATTATAGGTAAATCTACCACTTGATTGGTTGAAGATTGGTTGAAAATTTCTAGCAAAGAGCTATCTAAATCAGGGTTGGTACTGGCGGCATGGCACCAGAAATTCCAGCCTTAAATTGTCTTAAAATGGGGATATTTTCCAGCATATTTACATTTGAGAATAAAATCATGATTTTCCAGCCTTACAAGCTATTTATTCTTTCTATGATGATTATCCAGCCTCTTTAATCTTTTTCTGCTTTTAAGTAAAAATTAAGACTGAAATTTTAGGAACGAAATGGGTAAAAATTTATATCAAATTCCAGCCACATAAATTACAATGATTATCCAGCCTTTCCAGCCAACCAACCCTGTAAATCATTTTCCTTGATTGATTTCAGTAACTGACATCTAAATACAACACCCATATAATATCCTGACCTATTACATTTAATGGATAAAGAAAATTGATTACAAATCATATTCTTCCACATGTCTCAAAATTGTAACATGATATAAAATGAGCACCAGGTTTTGCTTTGAAATCAGAATTCAATAAAAGAATAAATAAGGCAGGAAGATATGATCGAATAATATTTCTCTCTGGAAGGCCAGACCTTGTCTGAGAAGAGAGTTAAGCAGAGGATTCAGCATTTTCTTACATGAAAAAACAAAGACTTTCCCAAGGTGATAACTACAAAATGACTTGGGTGACCAACTTTTTCAAAATTTTCATATCTTGACTTTGAAATTTTAGAAAGAAAATTTTTGTATGGTGATTAAACTTCCCCTTCATGGCAGACCTGCTTCAAGTGATAGGCACACTCAAAAATCTTCATGACAATACAAACATTTCCACCAAGCTGCAAACACCAGTTAATAAACAACCTACCAGAAAATAAACAAACATAAACATCTTGACAGAGAGAAATAAAATAGTGTATACTTAAAAATCCAAATTTAGCAAGATTTGACAGATTTTCCCATATTTTTCCTCATCAAATGATACTCATAGTAGCTCAGTGATATATGCACATCCAGAGTTGCAAAATTGCTGAAAACAGATTAGATAGCTGGATTGGGCATGAAAAGTAGATGAAAAATGCTCTCATGGTTTGCTAATTTGCTAACTTCCCAAGATGATTAAGTTTGAAATTGAAATTCAGGTAACTTATACAGAATCAGTAATATTTCTGGAACTTTACATCACCTGATCAAAACATAGCAAATCATGCCATATTTTTAATCTACTTTTCATGACCGATCCCACTATTTAATCCATTTTCAGCTTTTAACATTTTAAAAATGAACTTTATACTGGAATGGACCAAAATAATGCTGATAATGGCTGTTAATTTTTTGGGGCCAAATGACAAAATGTTCCTCATTGCCCCAAGGAACTATCATACCAAGTTTAATACTTCTACTCAATAATGCTACGTTTGTCTTATCAAATGGAAATTTTCATGATACTGTGTGGGTGATGGAAGACTTTCTATGACGATGTGAGCTGAAAGGGTAAAACAAAATCTTTTAAAAGCAAAACTGACAATCCCAACAAAACCAATCTAATTTTTTGGGCCATGTTAAACATTTTTCTATTCAAAGTAATAGCATCACTTAGTGAGCCAATTGAAGAATTGACATTCTGATATTGTAGAGTATCAGACTCTGGTTGCACAATATCAGAGTAATTCATGGTAGGAGACCCAAGAAACCAGATTAACTTATTGGAAGGGACCTAAATATTTTAAAACAACCCATGATTCAAAGAAACATCGAATGCACATCCTATTTTTGCTTACATTACTCATCATTTATAATCATTTCTCATCATTTATCATTTCTCTTCATTTCTCGTTGATTC
The DNA here is from genome assembly GCA_032273505.1 of Nanomia bijuga. NCBI lineage: Eukaryota > Metazoa > Cnidaria > Hydrozoa > Siphonophorae > Agalmatidae > Nanomia > Nanomia bijuga. The sequence goes on from JAUKPT010003103.1 coordinate 5,565, forward strand.
TGTCATTTCCTGTCAAATTCTGTGTTTCTTATCAAATATCGTCAAATATAGTCTGACAAGAAAAGGCTATTAAAAGACATTGCACACAAATTTTTAAAATTCTTTTATGAAATTTATGCCCATTCAATCAAAAATTTGGGCTTTTATATTGCTTTTAGTTTTGTTGAGTCCTAATAAGAGGTCAAAAAATAAATGTATATGCCTTTGAAAATTCATGCTAATTTATACTACTTTAGCTGATTTTTATGCTATTTCCAAAAAATAAAATATGCTAAGTATTGATGCTTTTCTTTCTTTACACAATATGAGAGGTCTGCTTTAAATAACCTTTGAATGCAATAACTGTACACTAAACAGGTTGACAATTGTGATAAGAACTTAAACCAAACTGAACTGTTACTTTTTCAATAAATTCAGAACTGTAAAAGTAAGTACAAGCTTGAGAGACCGCAGAAATTTCTGTATTTTGTCAAATCTGAAGATGTTAGTGTAACTAACTGAACATGTCTGAAATAGACATCTTAGCGATCCAATATTCAAACTGAAAAATATTATTTAGTTAGGAGCCATTCTCATAGTCAGTACATGGGCATGAAATCTGGGCCTCCAAATTTCATCGAGGGGGCCGGAGGGGGAGTCTAATTCTAGCTGATTTGATGCCTACATACCAAGTGAATGGCCCCTAAAGTCAGACGACTCTTTACAACTAGATTCCTGGTGACCAAAATAAGTGAATTTACTGCAAATGATCACAAAACGTAATTGCTTAACTAACAATAAGGTTATACATATCGTAATTATCTGAATTAACACCATGCCATGGTGCTTATTTATTGTTCTACTGTAAGTATTCATTCGAGGGGCACTCATTTAAGCTGGGGCACTCAATCTAGGGTGCGAATTCAGATTATTACGTTATTATATTAAGCTTTATCAAAATTAAAATCCACAAATCTATCCAAAATGTAGAACATATTGCACCAATAATTTACTCTAATTTTTGGTTACCATCTTATGACTTTATCCCTGCCATAAACTTCAGATAACTTTCAGAAAAGACAAAGAATAAAATAAAATAACTGGAAGTCAGAGTACTTAGGAATAGCAGGTCTTGTCTATAAATATTCCATTAAATATAAATCCTAGAGATGGATTTGTACCTATACAAATCTACTTACAAAATTAATTTTGTTCATATCCATACGTCTTAGATGGTCAAAAGCAGTTATAAACTAGGTTCAATCTAGCAAAATAAGATAAACAGTTAAAAATCTTGTACTCTATTACATACTTACCACAAACCACCTAAAAGATTCAGACTACAAAGCATTAAATTGATAAATTAAAGCAGAATCAAAGTCAAACCTAACTTTAATCAAAAAAAGAAAAAGAAGCAAACAAAACAAAATTCTACAAGACCAATCTCTAGTTAATAATTGGACAATTCTCTTGTTAAATAAGTCATAATTACAATACAATTTTGCAAATTAAAACTATGACAATAAAATAAAACCCAATTCTACCAGCAAATTGCACATCAGAATATAGCAACTATTCAAATAGAGTTAACAAAATAAAACTATTAAATGATAGCTAAATAACTGATGTTATAATTGAAAATGTCCTTCTTCTATTGATCGATTAAAGACTGTCTCAAAATTTTGGATAATTATGTACCTTTTGATTTGTTTAAAGTGATACTTCCAAACCTTAAAAATTACATCTTCTGAACGAGTGCAATGAATTATCCACCAAATAGCTTTAAAATACTTTTCTGACCAAAAATACTAACTACATCAAAATTCTGAGACAACTCCAACACTGATGCTCTACACCAGACATTTCAAGAAAAGCAAAACTAGAATAAAAAAATCGCATTCAAAAAATGACAAAGCTTTGTTTTCATATTAAATCCTGAGATACCTTAGATCAGGTCTTCTTAAATGTTCCCTTGAATATAAAAGTTCAAATACTGCACAACCTTAATCGATTTTCACAAATTACTAAGCTAAAGCCTCAACCCAATCACCTGAATAATGGTATCTCTACCACCCTATCTTTTGCAAGATTAGAGAATGGTTTCTAATATGGCCTAAACTGACGTTTTGGATCTTCATACTTGTTAGGACCAGGACCATAATTAGTGGAAGTTTGACTATAAATACCAGGATAAACTGTTGAATAGCCATTTGATGAAGCCCCAGCAGCCGGATGATGTTGAGGTTGTTGTTGCTGAACCCGTTGTTGTGCTTGTTGATGAGGATGATTCCTAGATGAATCATTTTTTAATAAAGCACCCAATGCATTAGGATCAACCCCTCCTTGCAAAAGTTGAGCTAATTGAGTTAGAGTATCATTTGAATTACTTACGGCTGGAGTAGGCACAGGTGCCACTGGAGCCATCATTTGTTGATGATGAACAGCAGGGGGAGTGGCACGAGGAACCTGCTGTCCTGAGAGAGCTTGAAGAAGTAGATTATTTGTCTGCTGTGGATTCATCAACAGTGGATTCACACCACCAGCTGAACCTAAACTAGCTAAAGAATTGAGTGCCCCACCTGCAGAAGCAGCCAAGTTTAGTTGAGTGATAGATGGAGGTTGTATACCAGCTTGTTGATAAACACTTTGTTGTCCCATCAAAAAAGCTTGTTGGATCAAAGCATTGACATTGCTTCCCAAATTACTATTTGTTGGGGCTTGAATTGAATTATGAATTGAATTATCTTGATCACGATTGTTAAAACTATTGTCTGAACGATGGCCTGAGTTATCAGAATTATTCGTACCTGAATCTTTATTTTCTTTAGTATGAGCACGTTTGACTTCACACATTTTTCTGCAAATTTCATGCGATCTTCTTTGGATACATTTGTCTGCACTGTCTTCATCTTCGAAAGAAACAAATGCAAAACCTCTTGGTCTTTTAGTTTCTCTATCTTGAATTAATTCGATTTGATTGACACGACCATAACTTTCAAAATATGTTCTGAGTTCGTCTTCAGTTATGGCGCTGGGCAAACCGCCTACAAATATTTTGTTGTAAATATTGGAAGGCCGCGACTGAAAAGATGGTCGATCTCGAGAGTGCTCATCGCGTGAAGATTTGGGCAAGGCCCTTTTAACTTCCATGTAAGAATCACTATCATCTAATGAAAATCGTGTGCCACTTTTCTTATCACGCATAATTTTATCGACTGTTTCTGCATCATCAAAAAGAATAAACCCAAAACCTCTAGAACGTTTTTTCTCAGCATCTCTTAATATTGTGCAGTCAATAATGCCGCCATAGCGTTCAAAATATGCTTTTAAATTGTCTTCGTCTGTATTGTCTTTGCTGAATCCACCGACAAATAACTTTCTCTCTTGTTCATCTCCATCATTATTGTACGACATTGTCAGGTTAAATGTACTGAATTTTTAAAATTCTTTAATAGGACCAAGGCAAAAGTTGAGAAATACAACCAAGTACAGTACTAGCGGTGTTTGAAGGAAAGAATTTTTTACTATTGTAGAATGCGAAAATGCATTCATGCAAATCTACCAATCAGAGAGTTTCATTACTGTTTTAGCCCATCGGAGCATTCCATATTATACACATGGAGTTGCAAGATGGCGGGTAAATTCTGTTCTGTTGAATTATCTGATTATCTTATTTATTTTTGTTACTTTATCGTTATTTCAAACTATTTTTGGCGGGGGAAAAAGAAGGAGACCTTTTTTCATTAGGGTCGTCAAAAAAAAATGTTCCAATTTTTTTCCTGAAGTGTAAAACATTATCCAAAGATTCGTGCATTCAGAATTTTCCATTTTATTTGCCCTTGGCGTGGAGGTGGAAAAAATCACGTGCGTTTAACGAAACCATGGCATCGATTTGTTCATAATCATAATATGATTATGACTATGATATGTTTACAGACAAAAAAAAATGAGTGCAAAATGTTCCGGAAACATTATTATTTATATTTATTTTGTTCAAGGAAAAAAGGAAATTGAAAGGAAAATAAGTGTGTATGAAAGGATTCGATTATACATTATACATTATACATTACATTATACATTATACATATACATTAATTAATGTTGAACTTCAACTACAAATAATTCGTGGAAATCAGAGCTCAAGCATAGTACCCCGCGGCGCGGTTCGACAGACCTGACATTTATCTGGCAGCCCTGCTAAGATGACGAAAAAAAAATCATATTTCTGCTGTCGGCTAGTTCGGCAGATTATTATCTAAGATTTTGTGTGGCTCTGAAAGTTGGAAGATACTCTAGCTTTGTGGAAATTATCATCTCTACACTTTTATCGGGTCGTGTAGTATGGAAACGCATCCCATTTGGGGGCATGTGAGCACAATTGGTTAGTAATAATGGTACCTTTAGGGATGGACTGGTACCTAGTTACTATTACTTATCATGTTCTATTCAGCTGTTTTGCTTTTTACTTTAGGCAAACTTACCTTATTACCTGCAAAAATAACAACAGAAAACAATCTATTTAGACTTTGTTACGTAAATCTGCTCCTGACCCAATGAATGGAAAGTTTTTGCCAGAAAGTTACCAAGGTTTTAAATCATCTTCTTTGTCTAGACCATGATTCAACAATTTTAAGATTTTATCAAAATTATGACTAAGGGTAAGACACTTGGAAATTTCTGTACGAGATTAACAGATATACCAAATATACGATAATTAACAAAGATTAACCAATGATTAACAAATATTAACAAAGATTAACAGTGTTTAACCAATGATTAGCAAAGATTGACGATGATTAACTAATGATTAACGAAGATTAACAAAGATTAACTGTGGTTAACCAATGATTAAATAAAGATAAACGTTGAATAACGAAATTAAGAATGATTAACAAAGTTTAACAAATATAGATTAACAAGGATTAGCAAAGATTGACGTTTATTTATCAATTATTGCCGAAGATTAACGAAGATTAACAATGACTAACCAATGACTAACAAAGATAAACCAATGATTTACAAAGATTAGGGATGATTAACGAAGATTAACAATGATTAACCAATGATTAACAAAGATTAACAAGGGTTATCCAATGATTAACAAAGATTAACAAGGGTTCTCCAATGATTAATAAAGATTGACGATGTTTAACAATGATAAACTGTGGTTAACCAATGACTATCAAAGATAATCAAATGATTAACAAAGATTAAGGATGATTAATAATGATTAACAAGGATCAACCAATGATTAACGAAGATTAACTAATGATTAACAATGATTAACCAATAATTAACAAAGATTAACAAGGATTATCAAAGATTAACGATAATTAACCAATTTTAATCTGGATTGTAGGGGGGGTCAAAATATTGCCGTATATACTGCCCTCTGGTAGAACGTTAAAGGCCTCCTAATAATCAATGCTATAACAGGGTTCAGGGTGGTCAGGGAAATCCTGGAAACCCTGCAAAACATGGAAAATAGGTCTAAATTATAGTTAATTATTGTTAAACCAATCTTTAATCTTATAGTGAACGTTATCCTGAATTGCATAACAAATATAATAAACAGAACTTTTATTATCATCTTCATTTTGCTGAACACTAATCAAAACTAGTTGCATTTTGCAGATATTTTGACAAATTCATCCTTGCACTTTTACTCATGTTTTGTATAAATAAGTCATCCTTCTACAATAATACATCATTTATTGTATGTTTTGTCAACCATTTTAACATTTATTTTCCATCATGGACAAATATTTGAATTGTTGCCATGATCAACACAGGTAAAGAGTAAACAATGTTTTTTTTAAAGGAATTCTATCCAAGATTCAATTTGCCAAAACGTCATCAATTAAATGTCAACGATACGTAGTTTGTTTTGTTGACTTTTTATTACAGAAATATGAAAGAAAGATAGGAAAAGAATCTTGAGAATTGATATCTTATTAAAAAATATTGCATAAATTTAGACATGTTGTCCTTTTATTTTAAAGGGCACAAATTGCACAATACAGATATAACCATATCTGTTATTGTTGATATGAACTATTTTTGTAACTGTATCTTTTTATCTGTCTTTTTAACGAAGAAATGATAAAAACATTGGAATCATATCTTCATTCGTTAGGGGAAGTTTTGATACTTTTTGTCATTTAACTTGCTGTTTAACTTGGTGGTACAACAAGAATAAAAAAAAATCCTCTAAAATCCTATTTGCACACCTTCTTATTCTCATCGAGTTTTTCCTTCAATCGTCAAATTAGTAAAACTGGCTTGTCGAGTCAAAACTATATTATTTGGATTTTTTACTGAGTTCATATCTTTTAAAATATATTTTTGTCACAAAATCCTTTTAAAAAAATACGTTTTTCTGTATATCTAAAACGTTACAATGTCGAACTCGTCGAACTTAGTTATGACTAAAAAATGGTCCACAAGTTTATTTTCATACTACCACAAATAAGATTTATCCGAATAAGGTCGGAATAAAATGACCATAAATGAGTGAAAGGCATGAAAACATTTTATAAACACTTTAACGATGAAAACCTCAAAAGTAGATTAGTTGATCATACGCACATTGCAGTAAACATGTACGAACAACTTTTGATCCTCAAAATCAACCTGTTAAGTCGACTTGAGGCTGTTCAAGATGTGATGAGTTACAAGTCCATCCTTCAAAGAAAGCATCAAAGTTACTTGGTGAAGTTCGAGGTTACTCTATACTGTCAATGTTTTGCAGCGTTATGTATCCACCATCACCTAGAACATAGAACTCCCAAATAAATCTTTCAACTCAAAAAGGAAATTCTTAACTCCCAAAAGATTCTTCAACTCCCAAAAGATTCTTCAACTCCCAAAAGATTCTCCAACTCCCAAAA